>JAPMLY010000817.1:0-37500 GCA_026401115.1 Tetraselmis chui
TTTCTCGTGCGCAAGGGCGGCTATGATATCACACATGACTCTTGGGAAGCGTTTGCCAACCTCGAACACGTAGTGGCGCTTATTCACGGCTTTACACGCTCCACCTAAACTCTCGCCCGCCTTTTCCGCCAGTTTACGTACCTCCAGCACCACAGCCAATACCCGGCGCGCTTTCCTTTCTGCTCCATTCCGTAAAATACCACAACGACTCACACCTTTTTGGGCGGGGTAGGAATGTTAGGTTTACATTAAGACCTAACCAATACCAACCATGCAGCCATGTACCAATCAATACAACTTTCTACGTAATGCAGCAAAACATGTCATTTATTATGACACCATCCTAAGTGCAACAGCCACATCTTTTATGCTCAACATTATTTACACTAGTACAATGCCACGACAACACCCAACCCAACTGCGGCCCACAAGCCGCAACCCGTAATATCATGATACGTCTATATCCAGCATGCCCTTAGCCAAGTCAACCGTATATAAGACCTCGGAAGGACCAATAGCTGATTTAACATTGCTTCCTATTGTCAATATTCTCCTCATCTTTGCCAAAAGCCAATATATTTGCTTACAAATTCACTAGATCTATCGCTTCTCAACCTCGCCATATGGTGGCGGACAAGACCCTACAAAACGACCCCGACAACCTTGTTTACATATCCCTCCGTAGAACTAATAATGGACACATCTGTACGCTAGACTCCGGGGGAGTCTTGGCCTTCCACCTATAGGTGTTCGCTATAGGTGTTCGCCGCTAAGTCGCGATGCGATGCGATGCGATGGGTTCATATACACAATATGTTCCTATCGGGTACCGACTTTTGGCGGTACTTGGATAAGGCGTACAACTCCGTTCCGGGAAGCGGCGGTTCTAACCCCCTTCATGCCATTCCGTGTATACATGGATTAACAGAGACCCGGGCCCAACTTGCTAATAAGTCGTGAATGGCAAAGTAGAGTGGCCCCATAGACACCATTCTGCATTTTGACGGCACATGTTGTGAACAATTTCAATTTCAATACCTTTCCAATCAATGCGTCCATATTAGTGTCCTTTTCAATCAATGCGTCCATGACTTGGTGTGATATTCAATATATGCATCCATGAGTTAGTGGTGTATTCAATCGATGCACAACGAATTAGCTATACATTTCCCGGACATCAGTCGCATCGATGCACCTCATTTGAAATTCTTAAATGAGACTACTGAGAAGTCTATTGTAAAAGAGTTTTGCTATTTAAGTATATGCACGGGTATCATCTAGTAACTGTCTATCCGGCTCGTCAAAATGAAAATTAAAATGATTACTACAATACCAACAAATTGGACCGGCTATTATCTAACGGCCAATCACTTGCTCAGCTATTCATGATACTTAATAAGAGCAAATATCGGGCCGGGTACTCTTCGACGAGGTTCACCTATCGACACACCTATCTACACTCCTCCACAAAATTCCGGACATGCATTATGTTAAGCATAAGCTAGTCAAGAACACGCTCCCCTCTCACCACGTCAAGCACGACGATACCCGAGTACCACCCAATTGGAGGAGAGCCGAGAAGCAAGCAGTAAGCCGCCATCCGGGGTGGTTAGACATCAGCTTAAAGCGGGTGTTGTCGGTGGAGTTTGTCGAATTAAGCCCATAAACTCCCGAGAAATTGTCTGAATTGCACACGTCATTCTGAGCGCCACGCTTGGGCATTGCTCAAGCGTTCATACCAAGCTGCATACTTCTCTGTATTCCACATAACCGTATTTTGGGGGGGGGGTTGGAGGGGGTTTGGAGGCGTGGGTGCCGTGTTCAATGCGCGAGGTTTGGTTTGCGGGTGTGTGAATAGAGCACGGAAGTTCACGCCGCTGGCACGGGTGATTTTTTGGAAAGCAGGCGAGCAAAAACGCACATGACGCAGGTTTGGATAAACACTGCACGCTGTAAACATGCGAGGGCGATTGGCTTAGGGGAGTGGCGAGGTCCAACTTGGCCGTTAGGGACGCATCACGTTGACGGTGGTGTTTGGAATGCTTGGGTATGTGCTTGTGCCAACCACACCCGCCCCACGCGTGGCACGCGTCGGGAATTGGGCTCGGAGGTCAATAGGAATGAAGAATTGGTAAACATATATCGACAAACCCCGCACAAATCGTCTCAGGAGGTGAGCCGACTTCGATGGGTGTTGCTTGGCACTGCGGCTCAGCGGTGCCGGAATAGTTTGTAAATTCAAATAATTCATAACAAATTGATTTGTGGGATATTGAACTCCGGAGTATGTGCGTTCGACGCGCATTGGAAAGATGCGTCCAAAGGTATATTTTATAATAAGTTTTGACCATATATCAGGAAGTTATGATTGCTTGAACATTGTTGCCGAAAGCGGCTTGCCCTTGGGTTGTGCGCATATCGGTGGTAAGTCTACATACGCGATTTTTGCGTTTCCCCCACAGCGGCCTGCCCAACACCTCCTCCCTCCGTCGCCTATGCATAATATTTGCGCGACCGTCGCATCAGCGTTCATAATGCGGCGTTGTGCGCCCGTTACTCTTTTCGTCTACCAAGCACGGCGACTGTTTGAAAGAGCGTGCCGCACGGGTGCGGGCGCGATAACCCCAAGTACACATGCCCGGCAGTGTCCGAACTCGCCCCTCGCAGTTGTCGGTGCATTCCATTCTGCGCGCAAAAGCATTGCCTGGGATTTCAGGATATTTGTCAATAAAATCGACGCATGATTGCATTTTCTACTTGCGCTAGTGCGTAATCTTGTCCGGACTTTTGTGGAGGAGTGTTGGACGTTTTCAAAATTCCCGTACAGCGGCGGGAGACCGCAAAACTTGGCGAAACTTAGCGGGAACTCGTCAAAACTTTGTTCTTCGCAGCCGAGACCGCCAACCGCGCCAGCGCGCTGTCTTTTCCTCTTGTCGACCTTATTGCTCACGTCGGCTGCCGCCGTTTCGTAGTATGCCACCTTATCCATGTGTACTCGCAAGGCGTTGGCGCCTCGTCCATGAAGCCGAACGACTTGGCAGCGCTCGTAAGGCCGCGCAGGAGTGTAAAGCAACCGTGAGGGTTGTCGAGAAGTGGTGCCGGCGCGCTAAAGCTACCGGGACAGTGGACGACACGCCTAGGGCGGGCAGGCCCCGAGCGCCCTTGGCGTCCCGAGAAGCCACCCTCCTTTTGAAGGTGGGTGTAAAGCGCGGCGATCAGTGCCCCCAACTTGCCAAGATGCTGCAGCAGAGGCTAGGAGTAACTGTGAGTGCTGAGACGGTCCGCCGGTACCTAAACAAGTACTTAGCGCGCCAGATGAGGCCGAGGAAGCGTGTTTCACTAACTGTCAAGCACATGCGCGCACGGCTATGCTTTGCCAAACAATGGGTACGGAAGTCATGGCACAATGTGGTTGTGACAGACAGCAAGTACTTTTGGCTGTCCAATAAGGGGCCCGGGAACAAGGAGTGGGTGCTTTTCGAGGATGAACCGCCAACCAAGGTGTCAGAGCAAAATTGTTTCAAAGTGCACGCGTATGGTGGTGTTAGTAGTGTGTGCCGGGGTAGTGGATGGTCTCAGACGCCATGCTTTGTAGTTGCCGGAACCATAGCATGTCGGGCTAGTGTGATATGATGACGGTGGTTGCCGCCCGACTGCCGTATCTTCGCGCTGAGTGCGGGCAGTGCTCTCCAAGGCAAGTTGCATGAGTTTGCCTTGTGGTCGGTGTCTAGTAGATGTAGGCAGCCAACGATCTCGCATTGGGCATCGCGCCACTTTGCGTTGAACCGTGGTAGCTATGTGCTTTCCATCGATGAGAAGCCGTCGATAGAGTGCGACCCCCATGCGGATTGAAGGTAGCTGAAAATTCTTAGGTTTAGCTGCCAGCCGTCGCGGTCCCGCTCTTGGCTGAGGTTGCCGGCCCTAATATTCGTTACCGAGCGCATGTAATGCGGTCGAATACGGGTGCCGTTGACGTCCAGCAAGTCCCATGAGCGTCTTAGATCAGTCATTATCACGCGGCTCGCACGATCCTTGAGCTTCGCGCCGGCTCGCTCCGTGACCTTCAAAATGCGGATGATGGCCGTAATTCTAAGCGCTTGCTAATCATCCACCCATAAAAACAGTGCACGGGACGTTGTGCGCCTCTAAATATCCCGCAAATCTTAGCGATAATAGCCTCTACTTCCGACCCTCCCCCTCCCCCCCCCCCCATCCCCCCGCGTTGTTGCCCGACTAATGCAAGTGCGTGTGGTTTGATAATCTCCCCCTAAAAATATGTAGGGAGCGGGAGGGCGATACCACGTGGCGGAGCATTGCGAATCGGCGTATAACATTAAGAAACGTGCACAACACTCACCGGGGGACACGCTTTTCTCGACAACCGTAGGGTCGATACGAAACTGTCTGCCTCACGCCCTTGAGTTTGCGGTGCATCCACACGCTTGGCGGTTGTTGACGCTAATGGCGCGATCGCGGCGCCGAGTACCGCAATATTGCCACCCGCCGCGCGGCGACTTCCGCCCTCACGGATCTGAACTTTACGTTCTCAATGACTCTTGAAGCGGTTCCCCCAACCTTGAACATGCACGATTCCGTGACCGGTTCCTCTAGGCAAGGCATTGAAATCATAGCTTTGCCGAAGCAAGTGTACAACTTTAATTAAGTCCCTTATTATCGTTTGAAGGTTCTAAGTTAAATGAGAATAATTCTTTCAAACACTGCTTAAAAAAGTATTGAATGCTTCTGAAATGATCGAACGTGTTTTGGGCACCGTCATTTTCGCAGCCTCCCACTCGTGGTGAATTGCCGGTTATGCGTTGGTCTTTGCAAGCACAAATTGAGCTATACTACACCCTTTAAGACCAATCCATGGATATGGAGGAGGACACTTACCCGACAAACAAACCCACCCCCCGCTCCAATACCTCGTCCCCCGCAGAAACACAATGGCAACAAGTCCGCCCTCTAAACGTCCCCCTCCAAAAGCCCCGGACGACTCACTTGCTTCCGACGACTATGCCCAACGTGTCGTCTCTCTACGTCTCGCGCTCCGATCCGCCTCTCCCACTTCCCGTTAGCGCCTCGCTCGAAAAATACGCCGCACTCCTCGCTGAGGACCCCCTCTTGCTTCCGAGTCGTGGCGGAAAAATGCCGCGCTATATATATGACCTTGACTCCACGCGCTCTCTCCCAACCCGTCCAACAGCCTCCACCCCTTAGCGGCCCAGACCCCCTCCTTCCGAGTCCGCGGTAACGGACATATCACCAAACTACATCCCCCGCACGTTCACACCCGCCCAACCCTCAGCAACTGCCCACTCCGCCGGGGCGGACTCGGATAAGCGCCAGCGCCTCGACCTAGGCCCCGGTGAGAAAAGGCCAACGGTGGGACGTCCTTGACTGCCTTAACCGTTCTTTCTAGGAGGAGTGCCAATAGTGGGTGTAGGAAGAGAAAGGACTCGCATGTCAGTCCTTTAGCAAGGCGATCGGAGTTATCGATAGCAGTAGCTGCATATTGTTTCATTTCCGCGGTGCAGGGGGATTATGTGATTTACGAAACGGGACTTTACCGATGAGTAGTATGTAATGCAGTGTGTCCCAAGCCCCGGCAAGCCGGAGGTTGATTACACTCCCCATACGATATATTACATACGATAAATTGATTACTCCTGTACTCCTATACGATTTTACTAACTTAGTCCCTAGGATTAGGGATGCCGGCCTAATTTTGTATTCTCATGAGTCCTACATGGCATATGCAAGAAGGCCCTCAGACAGCAGCCCCACTACAGCGCGTTAGTGGTACACGTTGTAAATAATTTTTAATTCATTTACATAATATTGAGCTACACACAGATAATTCACCACTTAGCAATACCGCCAAACTATGAAGTACTATGGGAATGAAATGAAATCCGAATACTTTCGCTATCTGGCAGAAACGTGCAGTCTTAGGTGCGGTTAGACACCCAGACACCGTCTCATCTACCGCGGCAGATGGTGGCAAAGACACCCAGACACCGTGATCCAAGACATCCAAAGGTTGGTGGCGGTGACACTAGCGCGACACGAAGTGGGGGTTGCACATAGTAACGGGTGCCTCCACCGTACCTAAAATCGCGGAAACACCTTCAGTAGAGTGATGGTGATGGGCATAGCACACAAAGGAGATGGCACAAGCACACAAAGAAGGTGATGGGCGACGAATGCATTCAAGAATACATACGAGCAACGACTCTAAACGACATCGGGCGTAAGCAATGCATCACACCAAAGCAGACCTCCAACATTACCAAATAATGGAGTCCAATCACTTCAGTTTCACTATGTCTTGATTCGTGTCTAATTTTCTATTGGCTTCATCCGCTTTCAGGATCCTCATGCTGATGAACATGTCCTCCTCACGGACATGTTCTTTTACTTCATCATGGTCAAATGCCTGTACTATCTTGAAGGATTTGCCCCGTCATCACCAGCTCAACCCATTCAGAGTGTTTTGTAATATGATCGATGTGCTTGACGCATTTCCAATAAATACATTCGAATATTTACAAAATGTAGCCCATCGCCGTCAAGGAACACGCATGACGCCAACCCCTTTCGGGTCTGTACGGCAGCTGCTACTAGTCGGGTGGGAGGTTAAGGGCCTTTGATTATCACGACCCTACGCGAGCGGCGCTATATGAAAAAAGAACAGCGTCTCTGTGCCTAAGGGTTCACGCCATTTCCGTTGCCGTAGCTCTTACAGCTGATGTCGATGTAGATTGGGAGCTGCACCGGCCCGGCGGTGTTGACCTGAGTGGCTGTCATCCTGAGGCGACGAGGGTCGCACTCACCCGTCATCCGCAGCCGGCACGAGGCATCACCCTCGCCATTGAAAGGCAGAACAGTGTCGACCAGCTCAGCCTCGAACACGTCAGTTCCTGGGGTGTCGTCATTCATACCCACAACGTCGCAGCTCACCGCTGTGATCTGGAAGCATTTGACAGCCTTAAAGTGCTGAACGAAACGGGTGTTGAACACGTCAAACTCGCGCTGGTCCTGGGGAGAAGGCGATGTGCGGAAGCGAGGGGACTCGAAGGATTCAAAGCCGGGCGTCTGCACGTGTCCCCTCAGGTCGTAATCCAGACGCAGCGGGAGGCTGGTCTCGTGGATGTAAATGATGGACGAGAGGAGCTGAATGGAGCCGGTACCGGAGAGAGCCTCGCCGTACGCCTCATTCTCCTCGACGTTGATCTCGTTATTCGCGGAGTCGTCCATCACCATATTGACCACGCAGTCGCGGAAGCCGGTGGGCGTGCCCACCTGCTTCACTGTGGTTGCAATGTTCGGGAAAGCGCCGTTCACACGCGTGGCCTGACCACGGCAAGCGGCGACAGTCGTCGAGCTTGCGGGATCGCTGAGATAGGACTCGGAGCACGGTACAAAATCGCCGTTGGCGTCTTGAAAGTATGCGCAGTCAGAGAACCACTGGTAGTCAATGACGTTGGTGGGAGTGGTGCTGTCGGTAGAGTCGGGGTCTGAAATGGTGGCGGTCAGGTAGAGCGTCTCCTGGCATGCGATACCGCACGACTGGTGGTCGTATAAAGGGGCGTTCACAGCGCAGTACTGGTCCCACTCCGTCTGAGCCGTAAAGTGCCCACGCTCCACTGTGGCGCTGTCGTCCTCGTAAGCGATAATGGAGCTCACGTAAGGCTTGTTCTGAACCTCGACGATCAGACCGACAGTGCTCGCCTGCTCGCGGACCGTAATGGTAGTACACTGCTTGGCGATGCCGCCGTCCTCGTCCTCAGCCACGAGACACAGATCCGCGGTACACACGTCCAGTCCCTCGACACATCCACTGGATGTAAATACCACGCTCACACTGACGTCGCAGCCGTCACACACCGAGCGACACTGCGTCTCGCCGCAAGGCACCCACGTCCCGTTATTATTCGGGTCGTAGTAACCAATGGCATAAGCCTCGACACCGCCGGCGACCGCATTCTCGACCACCCAGTAATATTCCACCACGCCGTCTTCTGTGTCCTCGATATCGCCCGTGACCTCTGTGAACCGCTCGTCCTCGCCGTCGGGGCCGCCGCCGGTGGTGCAGTCCTCTGTCTCGACGTCGCAATAGGTGGTGGACCCAGAGTTGGTAGTGTCCAGGTTTGAGATGGAGACGGAACCGATGGTATTGTAGTCGCTGATAGCGAGCTCCTTCAGCACGATAAGAACGGCGGTAGTCTGGCCAGAACGTAGGGTCACGGCGTTCGAGACGCCGCTGAACAGGTTGCCTGCGTTTTGTGACAGCTGCTGCGCGAAGTCGGCGTCGCTGAAGAAGGCAACGTCGTTGGAGTAGCCGGCGAGGAAGAACCTGGCGGCATCGACGAACACGCGCGTTTGGGAGCCGGCAGCAAGATTGTCGGGAGTCAGCTTACCGATACGACCGCGCCAGACGTAAGAGTTGCCGTCGAATACCTTCTGGAGGGTAGTGAAGGCGTCTTGGCCAACAATTACCGGGTGAAGTGCGGGAGTGGGGGTCACGCCGGGTGGCGGGCAGCTCGCAGCGGTAGGGCAACGCCTCACACGGACGTACATAACGTTAACGTCGTCTGGGTTCGTACGCACAGCGTCCTGCAGCAGCTTCAGCAGGAGCTTGCGACCGAAGCTACCAGAGCTCTCAGGGAACACCACCGACACGTCCAGCGCGGAAAGCTCCTCCTCCGGGATGGCTATCTCTTCGCTCCCGTCGTCAGGGTTAGACGGGGGACCTCCGGAGTAATAGTCCTCAGAGTCGTGAGTGTGGTCGCGGTGGCCCCAGATACCAGGAAGGTGAGACGCGTCGACCAGGCCTACCGAAGTGAACACGACCTCCGCAGCGGACGCTTCTAAACCGTGCACGTTGAGGAAGCCAGTGAATTGAGTGTCCGAGTTGAGGCTCGCCAAGACCTGGTCAGGGGTCCGGCCGTTCTCGCGTCCCAGCTGAACATAGAAGTCGACAAAGAGGTGCTCGGCGCCGTTGGGGGCTGTGTCAAAGTGCCAGTAAAGACCGCCTACGTCTTCAGCGGGGATCATAGCCAACGAGGCGATGGCGGTCGCGAAGGCCTCTGCCTCTGGTTGACGGAAGGGCATCCCGCGGCTACCGGTGCTGGAGAAACCGGCCAGCTCGGCGGTCGCACTCACGATGGGTACCCAGCGCACACCAGAGTCGTTACCTGAGATGATCACAGAATAGAAACAAATAAAGGTTAGGCACAGCCTTTGAACGTTCATACCGGGGTAAGGGAAGACGGCCGCGGGGATCATAGACAGGAGACTCGGCAACGGGACCGCTGACGTCTTTGACGGGGCGGAAAGGGCGGGAAAACGTTTCATGAGCAGACGGCATACCTGAGTCGGAGTTGCGGGCAGTTGAGGATCCAGGGAAAAGGAGGATAACAATGACAGCGGCCGTTACGGCGGTCGCGGCCACGAACAGCAGGAGTAGCGCCACAGCGAGAGCGTTACGGCACCAGCTGCCTTCGGGAGGGCAGCATCCACAGGATACGCCGCCGACAGCGCCACCGCCACCGCCGCGACGGGGGGTGCTTGCACCTTTCATGCTCATGATGCTCTTGCTTCGGGTTCGCTGTCCAAAATCAAGACGGACGCCATCGGCAGCGGCTTCGGTGTTGGACCGCACGCGCGGCGACAGCGGAGTGGTCTCCAAAGCCAGGTCGGAGTCCCCTTCGGTGAGCTCGGTCACTCGGCGACCGCGGGTAGCGAGGCTGTGCATCGCGCCATCGCCGCCATTTTGATACGCAGCCGATCCCTCCGTGTCAAACGGAGCCGGCGCCATAGCGTTCTGACCTGTAGTGGAAGGAATGGCCGGAGGTGAATATGTCGTGAGAAACGGGCGCCGAGTTGTTGCAGGGGCTGAGGTGGGGGGTGTCGTGAAGTGTGAACAGACGTTCGCGGCATGCGCGGTTTATATTCTTTTCAGGTCAGTGGAGGGTGCCACGAGCGATGTAGTAGTGGGCCGCGTACATGTACTTATGTGAGCACCAATGATGATGATGGCCCATCACCGCCACGCGTAACGTTCGTCCAATGTCAGCATATGTTTTTTCAAACTCCTCGCGGCCGCGCGAATCCTCGAGTGCTGTGCCTCCTCGCTCAGCACTAATCCTAAATAATACGTGCGGCTGTACAGCAGAACGAACGGTGGTATGTACATCTGTACATACCCAATCCATATACATGCGTTACGCGGGGCGGGCGGGTAGAACTATGTGTAATCTCTTACAAGAAAAAATTGCGTTAATAAAACGGTGCGAAGATAAATTTTAGATAGAATAGCGATTTTTAAATCCCTTTTTCGATATGTGAATCCTTATTTCTGCCGGTACCTGTACAGCTCACTAAAGACTGAGAATGAGATTTTGACCGTCATTGATTAGTAATATTCATTCAAAATAAAAATTCTTACAAGAAAAAGCAGTGGAGGCCACCAAGCAAAAAAAAAAAGGAAGAAAGGAGGAAAAAACCTAAGCCCGAGGAACAGGAAGGCATGCCACAGCACCAGCGCTGCCCTCCTGAAAAGCGTCGCGGAGATAAGAACCCAGAGTGCCACTTATTCATTCAAAAGAAGGGAAATGTCGAATTAACCAATAATCGCAAGACGACATGCAAGCCAGGGAAGTTGTGGAAGTGAAGCGATAGCTCTGGAACACAATGCTATTGATGCCTATCTACCCGTAAACAACCATAACAAAAACATTGTGAGAAAGCTCGCCGATACCACGCCACAGGACCATCGATGCTTTCAATGATTCGTCAACATGCGCTTCTCTTCCCGCGCGCGTATGGCTTGGCAAAGACGCTTGCGACCCGCGGTGCGAGTGAATTGTGAAGACATCATTTTGCAAAGGGCCTCCGTCAACGTATCATCCCTAGATATTAATCCAATGTAGAATTGTAATGCCAACTTTTTCCTCCCGCTCGAAATAAGTAAGTCTTACTCACCTTTAAAGTCACTCATTTTCTCGTCTTGCTTTTAATGTCATCTTGCTTCTTGCTACGTGCTTCTTTATCTTGCTGCCCGTACAGGTACTTGCATATATTGCCTGATTCTTGTCATCTTGCTTCTTGCACTAGTCACTATCCTGTAGCTACTTGCACATCTTATACCTGTACCTACTTGCACATCTTGCACTAATGTCATCTTGATCTTGCTTCTACGGGTACTTCATCCATTTCATACACCTCATCCACTTCATCCGCCGCCTGTGTGAATTTCATCTGATTTTATTGTGCATATTTTTGCCGTGGCGATAGTGATCACTCCAATTATGCCGTTGCAAACGACCGTATCAACCCGTGACCCTGTGGTGACTCGTGCCCTCTTGGTTTCCTCGCTATTTTCCGTGTCTAACAAAGTCCATCTAGTCCTTGTTGTATGACATCCTGATTAGAACTATGTTATGCTTCTTGTCCTTATTGTCGCTACGGAAATGCAGCAGTATACCCGTCTGTTTAACTTTCTGGTCAGTCGTCGGTTCGCTGTACCGGGCTTTTTGTTACCAGTGGTAGATTTTGTGTATACCTGAGCACTGACGAACATTCGCAAATAAGAAAAAAAAAAAGTTCGTTAGGGTTTGTGGAACGAATAGGCGGCGCGTCGGCAATTGTCGTTTAACGGCACCCCCAACGCGCGGCATCGTCGCGGCGAATCGGTTTCGTCTGCCGCTTAAGAGATCTCTCTCTTGTAAAACGTACATTTCAGAGTACGGACAGTCACCTTCGCGGGCCGCGCACGATTTATAGGCGGGAAAACGCTCAGTGGGCCGATTGTGCGTCACAGTAGTACTGGTACAGGTACCTGGTACATCTGAATTATCCACAATCGCGATAGTATCCGTAAGATTTTCACGAGTACATAGAAAATGATAGGACTAAATTCTCTTGTAATTTGCTTGGTGGCCTTCACTGCTTTTTCTTGTAAGAAAATATATTAACTAAATTCTCTTGTACCCGTTCCGGGTACCTTCCGGGTACGTTCCAGGTACAGGTACAGTTTTTTTTTTTTTTTTTGCGCCCCTGGATATGAGACTGGCAAGTAAGCTCGCACCGGCACCCTCTACACGCGGCGGCGTTTTGCAAGCACGACTGAGAGTAAAAGTGCAACACAAACCTTGATAAACAAATCATCGATAATGCTCCCGGCGCTAGGCGACGCTCGAATGAGTGCGCAACGTACCATTGCATGAGAACCGTACCGTACTATGCTAACCCCACATCGAGACCGGTGTCGGAGTTTCACCAACTAAAAAACCTTTGTCTTGATTTAGAACTTGGTGGCAAGATTTCTTTTCCGATGCGTCGGTAAAGCGCACGCCTAATACGCACGATGCCGTGGCTAGATATGCTTCGGCAGTGGGGATTGCAATAGTCTTGTTGCAATACCAAGGAGGAGGACTTGGTGGGATTATGAAAAACACCGAAGTTATACAACTCCGGTGCCCGTTGTCCGCCATCGTCACCTCGAAGGTGCTCACGGCGCCGTCGCCGATGGGCCGGTTGCCGTTGCTATCCGTCGGCACCGTCTCCACCACTTACGCTGCGCCCGGCGCTTGCTCCGTGTTCCTGTCGTGTTGTTGAACGCGTGCGGCGGGTCGAGGGACCCTTGCGCGACGGCGACGGTGTCGTGGTAGATGGTGCCGCCATTCCCATTGATCACGTCGGCCACCGAGGGGCCGGCAGCGCCTTCGCCCGGCTTCGGGAACACGGCGATGTCGAGCGTGGTGTTCACGGCGGGGTCGTCGACCTCCCGCCGGCCGCGCTTGTCATCGTCGCCCACGTCGGCCAAGCTCCATGCCACGGCGAAGGAGGTGTCGGTGATGTCGCCGCTCACGGCGAAGCCCGCCAGGTCGGGCGCCGTGGCTTCGCCCATGGTCACGGCGGTGGTGTCCCCGGCGTAGTTGTCAATGCTGTCTAGCGCGACCCCCACGACCACGTATTGCTTGCGGGACTCAAGGTGCCATCGTCGTCGAAGGTGTGCGTGGTTGTCTCTATGCAATTCGACAACGTCACCAATTTAAAGGGGGCGGGGTTGGCAAAGCCCTCCAATATTGCTTCATATGACGCCGGTGCCAAGCCCTTATCGAACACCGCGACCGTTAGCGGCGTTCCCAACCCCTTGTTCGCGTCGCTAGTGTCCACCCGGCTCCTATGCACGGCGAAGGGGGACTTGGTGGGATTGTCAAAAACGGCGAAGTTAGACAACCCTAGTGGCCCGTTGTCCGCCATCGTCACCTCGAAGGTGCTCACGGCGCCGTCGCCGCTGGGCCGGTTGCCGTTGCTATCCGTCGGCACCGTCGCCACCACTTACGTCGCGCCCGGCGCTTGCTGCGTGTTCCCCGTCGTGTTATTGAACGAGTTCGGCGGGTCGAGGAACCCTTGCGCGACGGCGACGGTGTCGTGGAAAGTGGCGCCGCCGGTCCCGTTGATCACGTCGTCCACCGAGGGGCCGGCAGCGCCTTCGCCCGGCTTCGGGAACACGGCGATGTCGAGCTTGATGTTCACGGCGGGGTCGTCGTCCTCCCGCTACCCGCGCTTGTTATCGTCGCCCGCGTCGGTCAAGCTCCATGTCACGGCGAAGGAGGTGTCGGTGATGTCGCCGCTCACGGCGAAGCCCGCCAGGTCGGGCGCCGTGGCTTCGCCCATGGTCACGTCATGAAGGGTATGTTTAATGGACTTGTTAAACCATGCAAACACAGTTAGTGTGGAAGATAACGTACGCAAACGTAGTTACAGTCACAGTCCCGCAAACGGAACAGTTACAGCGACAACCAGCCTACAGGCGTGGTGTCGGGACAACAGAAGTGAGAGAGTTGTAGCCTAGCGACAGCTCTGTACCGAGTCAAACAGTTTATCGGTATGTCCGATCTAGACATGTACTAATCATATCTAGAATAGCTTACAGTAGCTATCTGCAACTAATACGTATGCGGTATTACTTACAACACTCCCCCTGCAGGTAGCTACGGGATGGAGCGTTGCATTGGGTCATGTCCTCCAATGATCGCACTTCGGTGTCTTGCAAGTGCATGTCTTGGGAGGAGTTTGGTGAGCATGGCAGCGTCGGCAAAGCATGTGAGTTGGAGGCTGTGGTCCAGGCCCCCCCCCAACGTCAGGCGCATGTGGATGGTGCCATGAAGGGAGCGGAGGACCTTTTGCAGAGTGCGCCAATGTGCCTCTGTGGGTGAGGCTTGGGCGGAGCCAAGGATGCGCAAGACCGGGGAGACAGCGGGGCGCGTGCAGACGGGGGCGTAGTGGGGGCTGCCCAAGAGACTGGGGTGGACGTCAGGGTCAAAGTCGGGGGTTGCGTGTGTCGGTCGCCCGATGACTATGGGGTCAACGGTGGGGCGACGACGGCCACGGGAGGTGTGGTCGCCACGCTTGGCTGGGGAAGAGTGATGGCCATGGAAGAGTAGAGGTGGGCCACCAGGAAATGGAGAGCGGCCATCCATTGGGGACGGCGGGGCGTACGGATTCGGGTGGTCACGGGAGGGGGGGACGCCGTGAAAGGGCGCCTCCGGGATGAGAGGTATGGGGTGGTGAGGGGCATATCCAACGGGGGGGTGGGGGGGGGGGGGGGGGGGGGGGGGGGGGGGGGGGGGGGGGGTGGCGAGAGTTGTTTAACCTCGATGTTGTGATGGGAGGGGTCGCTGTGTAGGATAGAATCAGCCGGGGGGTATTGGGGAGGTGGTTGCAAGTGGTCACCTACGAGTTCGGGGCGCGAGGGCTCGCGGTGCGCATCGGGGCGGCGTTGTGCGACGGCGGGGTCGCCAACAGGAGCTGCAGCGGTAGCAGCAGGCATGGCTGACTGTGCGTCATGTGGGGCGTAGCCAGGCTGAGGATGCACAAGCAGGGGGAGGGTGTGCACGACGTGGCTGTCCCGAAAGTGTCCGAGGTGAGCATCGTGGCGGCGCCGAGTGACAGGGGGGTGCGGAAGAGCACTCGCAGCAGCAACAGCATCCTCGGCCAACTGCGAGTCGAACCGAGCTGTCAAGTGTGCCACTTGCGCAACGAGCAGCACGAGAGGATCCGGGGGGTGTTCGAGGGGGAGGGTGTGCACGTGGTGGCCCTCCGGAAAGTGTGCGAGGTGAGCGACGTGGCGGCGCTGAGCGACATGGGGGTGCGGATTAGCACCCGCAGCAGCAACAGCACCCGTGGCCGACTGCAAGTCGAAACGAGCTGTCAAGCGCGCCACTTGTGCAAAGATCAGCGCGAGAGTATCCGGGGGGTGTTTGAGGGTGTGTAGCTGGTGGCCGTCCGGAAAGTGTGCGAGGTGAGCATCGTGGCGGCGCTGAGCTACAGGGGGGTTTGATATAGCACCCGCAGCAGGAAGAGCAGCAATGGCGGCCGACCGCGAGTCGAGATACGCGTCAAGGCGCGTCAGTTGCACATGCAGGAGCTCGAGAACACCCTGGGTGGTATGGACAGTGCTCTGCTGAGAGCCTGGGTCAGGGGAATCAACAGGTGCAACAGGCCGGTTTTTTTGCGCCATTTCGACAGAGGGCGAAAAAGAAAGAGCTGGATTAAAAAACAGGCAGCGGTAAAAACCGCTAGCCGGACTCGTGCCTAACAGCGGTATGCAAAGAGACGGCCTGATGCCCGCCGACCCCTCGGCATGTAGCCCCGGGGTGTCTCAGAGCACCTTCTCTGTCTCCTCCACCCAGTGTGGGGCACAAGTCGAGGCCAAGGCCAGGACAGATGGAGCGCTGCGCTGATGGCCTAGTCGCTAAGCTAGTATGAAAATAAAAAAGGTAAGCTACGGCTAGCGTGCAACCTGTGGATGCGTATTCACCCGACAGTGCACCCCCCCGTTCTCCAGCTTGGACCTGTGTGCACCCTGTCCACACACGACGAGTGCGTCGGTGTGGGTGGCTGGCTGTCTCCGGCGGGTGGCTGACTTAAGAGGGTGGTGGCGGGTTTTAAAATCGCAGTTTATATTGGCGATACCGCCGACTACAAGTTGAAAGTACTAGGTGTCTATAGAAACTTGCCTTCTGCGGGAGAGCTGCTGATCGCAGCTCGCCGAACCAGGTTGTCGCGCGTGAGTGACGTGAGGCGGGGGCCCATAACCTGTTAAACCATGCAAACACAGTTAGTGTGGAAGATAACGTACGCAAACGTAGTTACAGTCACAGTCCCGCAAACGGAACAGTTACAGCGACAACCAGCCTACAGGCGTGGTGTCGGGACAACAGAAGTGAGAGAGCTGTAGCCTAGCGACAGCTCTGTACCGAGTCAAACAGTTTATCGGTATGTCCGATCTAGACATGTACTAATCATATCTAGAATAGCTTACAGTAGCTATCTGCAACTAATACGTATGCGGTATTACTTACAACAGGACTCTCTGGCTATTTTCCATTTCTAGTGGCTAAACCTTTCACATTTGTCGTTATTGGAGTAACGGTCATCGCAACATCGGGTCGAAACACACACCGAGCCGCGCAGCCGCCGCACAACTGCAAAAATGGCTTACCGTGCACCGCGGCGCCCGCGGCTGTGCTCAAGCCCAAGCTGCTCATCGCGCCATATTATTTCGTCTCACGAGGGTATGTCCACCCCCTTGACGTTGCGGAGGTAATGACAAAGGGGTTTCCACAGTTGGTGGCGACATGGGGCGGTGAGTCGCGATGGGCACATTTACGTCTAAGCTACCTAGCAAGTCATTGAGAACTACAACAGAATGGAAAGCCCATAGCCATATTAACTATTGTGCTCAACTTGTTTTCCGCGGCAAGTGTGTGGATTGCTAGATACATATCGGACTTTACAAAGTAGACAGTTGTCGTCGACTCTTGCAGCATGACTGAATTTCGGTGGCTCTATCGAGGAGGGCTTCGGGAAGTGCCGCTGATGGTAGTTCTGTGTCGAACATACGGTGACTCTCAAATGCACCCGCGACAGTACTTTAGCAGAACATACCGTGACTCTCAAATGCAGCACCGCTAATTAAGTACCCGTCTTGGATTGCGATCCATCGAACGGCGACACGCCCTCTTTGAAACGCTGAATCTCCGCGAACGCCATTTGGTGCAGAGCATGCCCCTTCTTAAATAGTTGTTTGAATTCTTTGAAGCGGATGCCTTTCTCAAATAGTACGATTATCTCAATTACATCATCGGTGAAGCCCGGGTATTTCGCTTTAAAATAGTTCCGATCGAACACGAGCTCGTTCTTGTATTCAAAGGCCCGGTATGTCTAGTGCCTCGGGAGAATGTGTGGTACACGTACCACAAAAAGTGGGCATCTTTGGAGCCTCCAAGCCGGCCGCTGATTTAAGCAATCTATACAAAAATGGGTCTAAAACGTGGATAAGGTCCCAGTCAACTCATTTTTCAAGAAATACAGGTGACCGGCCGCGGCTACTCGCCATGGTGACGATTTTGCCCCCATCTACCCCTCGCGGTAGCACCGCTCGGCACGTCCGGATAGGCCAAAGAGTCTCGGCTCGTAGAGGCCCTACAGAGGACCTAAGGCCCGGCTCAAGGCGCCATCAACGTGCCCGGAAGTATGGCTTAGTTATTGCATCGGTAGGACCGAAGTTGTGGACCGTGGGGTGGGATGGTGGTGCGGAAACTACCGAGCGGTCCACTCAACTCCGGGCAGAGCTGCTCACTGCCGGGGAAGAACTTGCTAGCTCACCGCCTGCCACGCCTGACGATGACCACACAAACTGAAAATTAGTTCCTGCTCACCCTTCCAATGTCTTGTCAAAATTTTGTGTGAAGCTTTTGGCTGTCGACTCCACTGTGCGAACCGCGCCGACGGAGGGTAATGGTAGAGAAAGAGCTAAAAATGTAAATTTCGAAAATCAGCCAACACTACCCACCGACGCATCTCCTTCTGCAAAACGCGGCTCGACTTGTAGCGGGTACTTTTACCGCAACGGCCCATATGCTACGGACATCATGCTACCTCCCCCTTCACCCATGCTCGCATTAAAGGCATATCAAGTTGGTTTCCTAGCTCCTTGTTGCTGACGTGGAGGGCGAAGCCACCGGGTTTGGGCGGGGCTAAACATGCAGCCCCTAGTCATAATTGTTTGCACCACCTATCCATAGGTAGCAATTATAAAACACCATGCTCATTAACATGCATAAATTACAGCATAGTGCTACGCTATTGCAACGAAATGTCCCCAGTAGCATAAGGATGATGCAGCAACGTGACGCCATAATGCAGTCGAGTGACATGCATATCTGCCCATGGATCGCCACAAAGCCTAGCTTTATTCCCCTTAAAGAAGCTAAATCAGTAACAATGCGCTCTGTCATGCAAAATGGAAGGGAATGAGAGGTGGTTTTAACTTTTTGTTTTACAAAGAACTGTGTAATCTGAATTTTGGCGTAGCCACTAACCCCCCCTACCCCCCCCCCGATGTAATGCACGATCTGTGTCTATCGCCTATGTCTACAATTACTCCCCATGTCTGAAACTTCACACCCACTCGCTCCCTCGATATCATCCTTCCTATGCGAGGGCTGATTGGCATTCTCTTTGTCGGGAAGGGTCGCCTCCTCGACATTCGGAGCGCGGGGCTTCGAGCCGAGCCCGCGCACATAGCCGCGCTCGCACATGCACCACGCTCACTCCCGCATCCACGCCCACGCTCACAACCAGCACGCCTCAACTCCTTCGTAGTGTCTAATTGTTCCTTATTTTCCCACTCGAACAGGTTTCAGTAAGTTTTGGTCGCTAGGTACCTCAAAAAGCGAGGTACCGGAGCGTAAATGCGGGACGCGGTCGTGGCGGGGAGCGGCTAAATGCATTTTCTTACCTCGTAAACTCCCCTCAACTTTCAATCCCGCCGCAACACTGCCACATGCGACCCAAACAGCCGGCCCATCCATTTCATGATACTTATGGGCGTTATCGAGCTGAGTTTTGATACACGAGAGGGTCTTACCGCACAGCTCTAGGTCATCTTCCTGACGGTCAGCGTGTCGCCGGCCTCATCGCGCACCGCTCACTCCCGACCTTTCACGTTGCTTGCACGCCCAGTTCGGCACACCAGCGTACACCTCCGACTACCCATAGATTCAAAATCCTCTTGGCTACTTGCTATGAGACGCGTCGGGCTTGAGATAGAGTTTGAACTGACTTTGGTCCTTGTGAGTCGGGAGGATGGCCCGACAAAGAGGTAGTGCGCTCTAAGTGTGAGCAGCGCGCACTATACCAAACGGACTTCTTCCTTTACAGTATTTAATAATTAAGTACTAATGAAAAATATCGCTCCGTACCACACGTTTTTGTGGTACACGTACCGTACCACATATTCTCCCGAGGCACTACGATTCCTTGAGCGTGGGCCCGGGTGAGCGCGGAGGCCCCCGCTCAAGAAAGGCTGCTCGGTGGACGCGCGATCAGAGGGGGGAGGGTACGGCCACATGCCGGAAAACCGACAGGTACCCGGGTACCAGACAAAGAAAAACCGGGGAAATGAGCGGGGAAAATTCAGGCGCGGAGGCAGGAGCGCTAGTTTTTTCTATGTCTGTGTGTCTCGGTCCCCTCCACCTGCCCTCGAGGTGATGGGGGACCTCGACAAGGAGGACCGCCGCGTCGGTGGACGCGGCAAGACCTTGGAGCGGGTTTACGGGATGGAGCGGCGGGATCGACGAGCGACCGCGCGAGGAGGGGCTTTTTGCTAGCCTTTCCCCTCCTACCTTCGGCAAGACCGAAGTCACGCGGGAGCTAGATTAGGCTGGCCCGTCGTCCCTCCCGAACGCCGACCGGCCTAGGCCGGTCGACACCCCGGTTCGGTGGGAGCGGGCCGAGCATCGTGAAGTCGAGCATCAGTTTAGTTTTGCATTTCTCGACAAGTGGATTTATTTTTAGATCTGTTTTTCTTAATTACAAAATTATTACGTTGTTACTGCTTAGGCGGGGGGACTGTGGCAATTACTGCGGTTGCTTACAGTTATATAACTCCCGAGGAACGTCGACACACATTGCAAATAGGTGTGTCGATAAGAAATGTACCTGGTCGAAGAGACCCGGGCCAAACTTGCTAATAAGTCATGTATGGCGAAGTAGAGTGGCCCGTGAGACAGCAGCCGGTCCAGTTTGCCGGGACATGTTGTAAACAATTTCAATTAGGTAGGCCGATCAACCAAAGGTCTTGCGGTGGGAAAGGACAGCCTTAAGACCGTACAATATACAATAGGGAACGCTGCCTTTTCCTCTAGAGGCAGCAAGGGTGGGCAAACGATTGTGGAGGTAAACTGCGGTGCGCATTGTGATGGCAAAATGAGAGTGGGTCATTCTAGTGCCGCATCATGGTAGTAGGAGAGTCGGCTAGCGTGCCCCATTGCCGTTCCATTTTGGCAAGCTTGTGGTGATTATGACGTGCAATAAACATGTCTAGAAAACCCGACAATTTCACCATGAACCGGCAGGAGGAGTCTTCAAAAATGGGGTAACAGTCAAACTTGATGGTGGAGGGCGAAGGGTGAGGTGCCATGGAGGTGTGTGTGTGTGTGTGTGTGTGTGTGTGTGTGTGTGTGTGTGTGTGTGTGTGTGTGTGTGTGTGTGCGTGCGTGTGTGTGTGTGTGTGTGTGTGTGTGTGTGTGTGTGTGTGTGTGTGTGTGTGTGTGTGTGTGTGTGTGTGTGTGTGTGTGTGTGTGTGTGTGTGTGTGTGTGTGTGTGTGTGTGTGTGATTCATAATTGTGAGGAATGACTGAAGGGCAAGGGTAACGTGATGTTCCATGGGCAGAGCATAAAGACTTATGTAGTTAGGAGAATGGTCGATTACATCTAAAAGCCATTTAACCCCACTTGGACATTTGTGCTGAACAAGGCGTGGATCCGGCAAAGAAAGTAGGGTTCAAACCCGCGAATATGAGCTATACCCTGCGTGTGGTATTTGTGCTCATTTCGTGGTAGTTTTGAGCTTTGAAATTATGGCATCTTTGCCCGGAAAGATCCGAATCCACTCATTGGTGCTGAATTGAGCTCAAAATGCCACATCTAAAGGCTTGAAAGCATGCAGTCGGTGTTGAGCCCACGCGCGTGGAGACGGCCGCATGCTTGAGCTTTGGACACTATGCAAGGTTCGCAAGAAAGGAGGGGAACATCACCATCATAGCGCGCCCGTGACGGAGGGCCATCAGAGGTTGATAGTCATAGTGTACCTGCCAGGGTGGCCAAGGCGGTTGTGCCACAGTCTAACGTCCGTAGAGGTAAGATCGGAGCCACTGTGGGCAATGGCAAGGAAGGGAGGTGCACCTTGGAAGACGTGAAGGTGAGAAAGCTTACTGTGCATGATGAGGAGCCAAGGGGGCATGTTAGCGAGGGTTAAAGCAAGAGACTTGGCAGGGTAGGTGAAGCTGATGCATTGGTGCGTGCGAAGATGTTCATGTACAAGAATGATGGGGGCGCCTCTAAAAACCATGGCATGGGGGTGCGCAGTGCGAATGGAAATGGTCATGGTGTCACTTGAGTGATAAACGAGGGTGTGTGTGACAATACCAAAACCAGTGACAAAAACATCGATACCTTAAACAAGTACAAGCACCGGAAGGGATGTATAACTCCAATGGTCAAAGCGGGTCATGGAGGGTTCTACGCAAAGGTTGGCGCCGGAGTCGACGAGCTCGATACCATATGGTGGGACGTCATTGGGAGTGTAAGTGGCCTTCATCACGGCAACTAGGAACGTGCGGTCGGTGCCATCGAAGGGTGGGGCATGTTGCAAGGATTTTCCACTAGCATAAGGGTTGCGGTCGAAAAATATGATAATGTGGAGGGTACGGTAGATGGCGCCATTGTAGGCGATGGTGGTTGTTTGAGTGAAGTAGGCATCGAGAATGGAGAATTGTAGAAAATGGATGACCTTGATTTCGTTATCTGACCATAGCGTGAAAGTGCTTCGCGGGGAGGAGGGATAAGGGAGGAGATGGATGAGGCCACCGCGGCGGCTGGCGTGAAGGTGGAGTATGGTGGGTTTGAACCAGTGGGAAACGAAGACATACGTGTGATTGGGGCTGATGGGGATCATGCCATGGACGCACTCCGTTAAGGACATGACATCGGCTCCATTGGCGTTGATTTTTACCAAACCACGGACAAGGGCTTGCATGATGCCTTGAGCATTGATGGGGTCGGCCAAGGGGCCGCCATGGAGGGATTACAATGAGAGGTCGTGGGTGGAAGGCCGTTGAAGGCTGCTTCGGTGATACGTTGTGCCATGGGAAGAAGAGGGAGAGAGGAGGAGCCCATGTCAGCGATCATGTTCTTGATGTTGTGACCCCGGGAAATCCGGAAAGTAGGTGGAGAACGTGTCGTCGGGAGGTGGGACAACACCCATGCCAACATTGGGCTCAGACCCTAAGCCAAGTTAGTTTATGAGGGCCGCGTAGGCCTTCGAGGCCTCCGAACTGTCTGCGGCATGGGGGGTGGGAGAAGGAGCACACGGCGAGCCACGGCCATGACCGCGCCCCCGGGCATGTGTACCAATACGAGAATCATGACCACCTCCCCTTGGCGAGAGACCGAGGTGTATGTGAGGGCAAGAGTGATGGAAATGGAAATGCGTGCCTTTATCGTGGTGATAGGATATGCGACATAGTGGTGCATAGTTGCCCGCATTGGCCTAAACAATGTTAGTGACAACGTATTTAAGAAAAGTGGCGAATGCCTTGGCATCCCGCAGAGGAGGGCGGGACTTGAAGGGTGGCTTAAACTTGGGCGCATGCATTAGGGGGGCAACATGGAAGGCACGTGGCTGGTGTTGAACGAGCATAGGGGTGAGTTGGGCGAAAGGGATAGCCGACGCCGATCTATCATCTAGGCGTGCATCATGGGCCGAGATGATGTTGTCGCGAGCAACGGAATGGTCAAAGTGGAGGTTGGCCTGTCTCTTGAGACGCGACTACGAGAATTCTTTTCATGAACGATGTAGGGGTGTGGAGCGACTACCTCGTCGTTAAGTTCTCCAAAGGCGCGTAGATTACTCTGGATATACGTGTCTATGCGTTCATTGAGCAACTGTGGTTGAAGAAGTTTCAAGAGGAGGCGAACAACCATGCTAAAGCCTCTTTATTCGAGCAACGAGGTAAGGACTCGCCATGCGTTTGCGCCTAGAGAGAGTCGATTAGCGAAACTACGGTTTTGCTCGAAATTTGATAGGGCGATAGCCGCCGAGAGGTGTTTTCCCATAGCCATATTCATGCGAGCTAGCACACTATGTTGGAAGGACTAGTAAGCTACGAGGTCTCATAACTTATTATAGAAGAGTCATATGTGTGCAGGTAACCGACTGCCGGTGGTGTGCATGAGAGAAAAGAGGAAAGAGGTTAGTGAAGCTTACATAAGTGACGGTTGCACACACGCAGCCGGTGCTTATACAATAGATACACACAGCACTGACGCGATTGACATGAGCGGACGATACTATTCTATTGTGATACGTTGGCTTAGTCTGCTCCCTTCCAAATTGAAATTTAAATTGAAATTGTTTACAACATGTCCCGGCAAACTGGACCGGCTGCTGTCTCACGGGCCACTCTACTTCGACATCCAGAACTTATTAGCAAGTTGGGCCCGGGTCTCTCCGACCAGGTACATTTCTTATCGACACACCTATCTGCAATGTGTGCCGACGTTCCTCGGGAGTTATATAACTGTAAGCAACCGCAGTAATTGCCACAGTCCCCCCACCTAAGCAGTAACAGCGTAATAATTTTGTAATCAAGAAAAACAGATCTAAAAATAAATCCACTTGTCGAGAAATGCAAAACTAAACTGCTGCTCGACCTTCACGATGCACGGCCCGCTCCCGCCGAACCGGGGTGTCGATCGGCCTAGGCCGGTCGGCGTTCGGGAGGGACGACGGGCCAGCCTAATCTAGCTCCCGCGTGACTTCGGTCTTGCCGAAGGTCGGAGGGGAAAGGCTGGCAAAAAAACCCTCCTCGCGCGGTCGCTCGTCGATCCCGCCGCTCCATCCCGTAAACCCCGCCCCAAGGTCTTGCCGCGTCCACCGACGCGGCGGTCCTCCGTGTCGAGGTCCCCCAACACCTCGAGGGTATGTGGGGGGGACCGAGACACACAGGCATAGAAAAGACTAGCGCTCATGCCTCCGCGCCTGAATTTTCCCCGCTCATTTCCCCGGTTTTTCCTCTATATGGTACCCGGGTACCTGTCGGTTTTCCGGCCCGTGGCCGTACCCTCCCCCCTCTGATCGCGCGTCCACCGAGCAGCCTTTCTTGAGCGGGGGCCTCCGCGCTCACCCGGGCCCACGCTCAAGGACCCCTAGGAGTATGAAGGTCTGTCGGGGTAGTGGGTGTCGAAGAGGGGGGGGGGGGCAGGTCACCGTAGCCGGATCCGGCGGGCCGCGGGCGCCCGGAATTAAACAAAACCCTCCGTGCCGGGTTTTCCGGCGGCGCCGACCCAAAGGGTCGTCGCCGCCAGATCGTGTCGCTCCTCCCGTCGCGACCGTCCTCCTTGCCGTCCTAGCTAACTCCTCCCCCCGGGAGATGACGCTGGACGACGTAGCGGCGCGCTAGTGAGCGCCCTACCCTGGTGCTGCTCCCCAACTAGCTCGACGCCGGGTACGGACATTTTTTTTAGTATCCGAAAAAAGCCCTCCGTACATGGCTTTCCGGCGGCGGCTGATCCTGAGGATCGCCGCCGCCTCATATAGCCGCTCCTCCGTCTGCGACTAGCCACCGACCTTTGCCATGTCTTGCCTCACCCCTCGGCAAGGTTCGACCGGCACATGGCTGGTCGACGGCTAGCGAGCGCCCTTTCCTAGCGCTGCTTCCCGGCTGGCCACCACCAGCTCCAACACCCGCCTCCCACCGCTGATCCGGCCGCACCCTCCTCGCCATCAAACGCTGCCGTAGTATAGGCCCCACCCCTCAAAGTAAGGCTGTATCTAGGAGTATCTGTACGCGAAAAAACATATCGGACGGCCCGAGCGGGAGATCTTGGCGCCGGTAGTGCACAGAAATTATTTTTTCAAAAGCCCTCTGTACAGGGCTTTCCCGACAGTTGCTGATACCACGGATCGAGCTGTCGGCCCTCTTAGCCCCCTGCCGTGCCAGGCTTGGCACGGCTACGGGGTTTCCAGCGCCCACCACGGGGAGGTGAGGGGATGCCGACGGGCCTGCGAGCGCACCCCCCTCCGGGGCCGCCGCCGCTGCGCCGCCGGCGGGCGCCTGCTCCCTTCCATATCTAGTAGTACCGGTGACATGTGGTACCGGTTGGTGCACAAGCCGAACTACAATCTTCCATTAAAGTCCGGTCATGCAATATAGTGTGCATAAGGTAGCCGAGAACACGTGCGCCTCTCACCACATCATGCATGACGGCACCCATGTACCATCCAACCACGGCAAAGCCGGGAAGCAAGCATTTGACCGTCATTCGGTATGGCTAGTTGCGAGCTTCAAGCGAGTGATGTCGTGTGAGTTTGTCGAATTAAGCCCCAAAAGTCCAAGAAATTGTTTAAACTCCACACGTCGTCCTAAGCTCCACACGCGGGCATTGCTCAAGCCCTCACACTAGGCTGCGTATTGCTCAGTGAGGCACGCAATCCTTTATGGACTTGTGGGAGGGGGTTTAAGGCGTGGATGCCTTCTTGAATGCACGAGGGTTGGTTTGCGGGAGTGTGAATTGAGAATGGAAGTTCACGCTGCAATCCCGGATGATTTATATGATGCAACATGAAATAGAAAATGCACTATTTAAATGGGTGAGGGTGATTGGCATTGGCGAGGGGCGAGATCCATGTTAGCCGTTTGGGCCGCATCGAGTGGACGGTGGTGTTTGGGGAGCTTGGGGTATATGCTTGTGCCACTAGACTCGCCCCACGTGTGGCACACGCCGGAGCTGGCCTTGTCAAACTGTGGGAATTGTGAAGTAATGAACATTTATCGACAATCCCCGCAACATTACCGAAATATAGCGGAAAATGATACAACTCACATTTTTTGAGTTTATAAACTTGTGCATGGGTGAATTCGATGTGTCTTACAAAAACGCGTCAAATGGCACTTTAAACAATAAGTTTTGACATTTTATGGGTAAGGAATATTGTCGTGTATTGGAACTGTTTAGCCTTGTCCATAATATGAAGGTATCCATTATTAATCCAAATTAGGGGTTCTTGGCGAGGCAAAAAGTTACATACAAAAGCTTTCCATGGATATATTATTTGCAAGACAATTATGTGTTTTGAGGGCGCTAGGTCCGGTCAAAGAGTGGACGGTAGGGTGATAAAATACGGGTGACTGCATGAGTTTGGAACACTGTATGTGTGGAAGGTGGGGGTTTATCTTGTGCCATCACACGCTTGAATACTAGATTGGGCTAACCGGGTTTGGAACCCGCCACCTTCTGCGTAGTAGGCGCGCGCTTTACCGACGCATCGGAAAAGAAGGGATGTCAATGAGTGGCTTTCATGCCACTAAGTTATAGTTCACGACATAACCACGTCTCCCCCCGGACTCTCCCCAGACCGCAGTCCAGCTCCGAAATCTATGTGGAAGGCGGGGGTTTATGTTGGGCCATCACACGCCTGAATGCCAAGATTGGACTCACCGGATTTCGAACCCGCCACCTTCTGCGTAGTAGGCGCGCGCTTTACCGACGCATCGGAAAAGAAGGGATGTCGATGAGTGGCCTTCATGCCACTAAGTTCTAGTTCACGATAGTATCCCCAACGGCCTGATATCACAAGCGCCATGCTCATCCATCACCGCCGGACAGGAAGTGGTGCTGTCGGCCGGCAAGAGCGAAGTCTACGTGCAAAAGGCTATGAAAAAGGTCAATCACGTGACCTAGCTAGCGGTGCGGTAGCACACACGCAGGCCGCTACGCGGTTCGCAGCTGCGGCTAATATTGCTTCCTCTCGCTCTCTCTCTCGCGGGTTTTTACTATCATGGCAGCGGCGCATAACGCATCCGCAGTTGCTTGGACCACTGAGGTCCAAGCCGCTTGAAAGTTCTTACCTCGTATCTCGCCTCTACATTCGTCAGTGCCATGGCGCATGGGTCGTGACTTTCTTGCGTGCTTGCTACCTCCTCCTCGTCAACCTCCTCCACCTCGGAGATTTTTGTTCTAACTGCCACCATTGCCGCTGCTTATCGCTGCTTATGAAAGTCCGCTTCCTTCGCTCGCAAGTTGGAAAGCCTCTGGGAGATGGCGAGGTGTGCCCCTCGAGCCTCCTCCCTCGAGTTCCATGGGTGGTGAACTGCCCTGCCTTTTGCGCTGCTGATATTGCCTTCTCAACAACAATAACTTCAACATCGGCACACTTCTTGTTACCACAAGGTATGGCTTCTTTTGCCTTTCTTGCAAGTTTGTCTCCGTTTTCCACTGCCTTCTCGGTGTCACCCATCCCCTTCTCCGCCTTCTTGATGTGTCTTGTGAGTGCTCGCTCCGTCGCCCGGACGCCCTTCTTGGCAACGGTGACCGTCTTTTTCATCTCGCCTTGTCCTTGCCGCAGTAACAAGCGTACCATGGCGGCGGCGAGCTACTCATTGGAGTTTAGAAAGACTGCCTCCTCCCGCCCAAGGCCGTTCGTCCTCTTCCTCTTTTTGGGAGGCGCAATTGTCCGCAGATTGTGGCACAAGCCCGCAGATATGAGTCGCGCCCTCGTCACCTCGATGTTGTGTGTTTGCATACGAGACAATTCCTTCTCCATTTTCTCTAGCTCACGCCGCTTTCTTACCATTGTTGCATGCACAATCTGACTCCCGAGGGCTAACCTCCTTGTTTTGCAGTTCAGCCTAGACGCGGACTTCCCCGCGCCTTGACACCCGACTCTATCGGATGTCTTCCGATTGCACATGTGGTGCGCCCTCCGCCTTCTCGCTTAGGTTGTACACATGATATCTTACCCCCCCCCCCCAACACGCACGCACACACACACACACACACACACACACACACACACACACACACACACACACACACACACACACACACACACACACACACACACACACACACACACACACACACATTTGCATTAGCACGATGCGTTTCAGGTAGGCAGTTTGAGCCACATGGTGGTCCTCCTTTCCATGCACCCTCATGATCACTTCCATAACAAGCCACTTGACTTGTGTGAATTGATAACCATTGGTGCTGCAAACCATGTATGCATAGCAATATAAACAATATATGAAAATTTCCCACTTTTTGTCTCAGGTGTGCATGATTTAGGCACATCTCCTCCTCTGCATGATGCAACGTAGTGTCCACAATACTCTTCTCATCATCACGGCTCATCACATGGACTCTGGGAATGCACCAGCACGTTCACATGTCTCAAAGTAGCCGGGCTGTCGAAGTAACTTGCGAGGGTCACACAAGGCACCCCCCTCCCCCCCCCCCCCCCCCCCTCATTCCATTCCTTAGCTACATGTTGCACGCGCTTGTACTCAGCTTTGCTCTTAGCCGCCGCGGTATTTAAAGCATACTCACCTGCAATTTCATGTAGTGCCCCATCCATATCTTTATAGCTTTATCGCTTGTAGGCACACGGCAACGTCCCCTTTCTCGGCAGTACCTTCCTAGCCGGACTCCGTTATTGCCCCTTTCTCTTCGTACTAAGGACGACAACGACGAGTAGAAATAGGGAGAATAGTAGGGACACGCACATGGGGCCGAGGCCGAGAGCATAGGTCGGCCTCGACCGAAAGGGCGCCAAACGCCGCGCTATCGCCGCACCGATGCCCCACCCCAATGACTCGATGCACCTCACCACTCGCATGAAGAAGCTTCGTTATTGTTAGAGCGGGGATAGCTGTGGCTTAGAGCCAATCCGCGTCCCTTTCTAGCGCCTAGTCGCTGCGCTATAAAGATTCTGCTTGGGTCGGATGGCCATTTTTGTACACGCATCGCCCATATGTCCCAGGCATCTTTACACGTTTGAAATCGGATGAAGCCGGTCAAAGGCTCTCCGAAAATCACGAAAACTTTTGGCTTTCTGATGGTTACAAGAAAAACTAGATGAGCACGGACAGGGAAAGTGGGAGGGGAAACAAAAGGGCAAGAGTGACAAGAGGATCACGGAATCCAAAGCACGGCAAAAGGAAAGCACTACATTGTGCACAAACCTAACAGATTGAACTAAGGAAACTCACAGGCCGCGCCGAGAATGCAACACGTGGAGGCGACAAGCGGTGCCTCACGCGCCACTCGAGGAAACACTTTGACTTTGACTTTCTCGTTATATATATTCAGAAATTGAACTTGATGTTTGTACAAACAAATTTAGCTGGTTTTCTTGTCATATATATTCAGAAATGAGTGAAAAAAAACCTTACAAGAAAAAGCAGTGGAGGCCACCAAGCAAAAAAAAAAAAAGGAAGAAAGGAGGAAGAAACCTAAGCCCGAGGAACAAGAAGGCATGCCACAGCACCATCACTGCCCTCCTGAAAAGCGCCGCGGAGATAAGAACCCAGAGTGCCATGAAGAGCAGCAAAAAGACGTTGCATGAATTTTCGTCGCACATCCCCCAAAAAACGCCGAAACGAAAGATAGGTAGATCGACGAACAAAATGCTGAATACGGACATAACTGTTAGAGCGCAAGGAACGAGAGTCAGCGGCCCCCATGCTAAGGAAGCGACGAACAGCCACCAAAATAGCCAAGCGATCGACCAGCTCAGCCGCCATCGGCGCCAACCGGCCCCCATCCTCCATGGCGAAGTGGTAATAGTTATGGACCGACTGAACCGAAGGCGTGCCAAGCAAAGCGGAAGTCCGGAGGTCCGCATCAAGTTTGCCTTGCTGAGCTCCCAATGCAAGGCTGCCAGGGAGTGGAAGGCGAGCACCTATACGAGGAACGTTGGTGTTCGTGCGAGCACTTGTAACCGTCACATCAACAACAAGATGACGGTGCGGAGCCATGAAGTCCAACCAAACCACATCCCCAGGACGATCACGTGAAGCTCCCGACCGAATACGGCGAACCTCCAACCGCAAGTCCCGGCCCTTAGTAGCCCCCGCTTCAAGCATGAACTCTTCAAGCACGTGGACAATACGGTCGTGGAGTTGAATGATATACCAAGAGCACGGGCACCGGGGGATATGGTCCATGAGCATAGCGGCTGTTGAGCGCTCGCCCGACATAAAGATGCTCGATACCGTCGACGAAGATCCATACCCGCGAGATTCTGAAGGGGCCTCATTGCACCGAGGGCATTTTCGAACATGAGCGGCGCGCTCCGCAGTCAAGCCAAGCACCCGGTGGGCTGCCATCGTATAGCAATCGGATGGCACCTTGAAACTCGACTCATGTGAAGCGAAAAGAGAGCCAAAGCCCCGCGACCCGTACCCGGAATCACCCTCATATAGTCCGGTGGGGAAGGTCTGCAGAACGCCAAGAGGTCAAAGTAGGCCCGGGCACGAAGAATGCGCGAAATGCCCCGTTGAATGTGGCCCCCAGAATCTCCCAAGCGAGTGAGAGCATCGGGAGTCGGAAGTTGTAGGCTAGTCACTTGAGTAGCGGGTGCCACCGCATTGTTGACCGTAGATACCACCAACTCGACATCGGGCCCGGCATAATCAGAAAGGTTTTGGTTCAGTGTGTTAGTCAACACCACAAGCTCCGATTCCGATAACCTGCCCATAATGGAGATAGAGTCGTACGAATTGCGCAATTGTACCGCCTACGGTAAAGTAGAAGTGGCAACATTCAGTAGTTCCTGTCGCATGAGACCGTGCAAAGGACCTAGCGACTCGGACTCGTAATCAGTAATCAGGTTGGCGGGGGTCGCAGTGAATGAAGCATAGTGAGCAGGTTCGGCATCGAGCTTGAGGGACGGTACATTAAGCCCCCCAAACTCCGCCGGGAGGGAGAGCTGTCGTTTAGCACAATTCAGTTGATCGAGTGTTTGTGCGTCCAAAGAAACGCCCAAGATTCGATAAACTGCTGCACGAACGGCCCTATTTGCAGTAGCAAGGTACGGTCGGCATATATCTGGGGGGAGGGTGCGGAGCAAGAAACCATAGCGGCGTACCGCACACGTGATCATCAAGCGAAAAGCGGCGTGTGTCCCTCCGAAGTCCGACATAGCAAAGCATACAATCTTGTCCAAGAGGAGTTGATGAGCCTCAACGGTGTCGTGCAGCCAAGAGTGAACATAGTTCTCGTTATGAGACGCTGGAGGGCCGTCTGATATCGAGAAATCCATCGCCAAAGGGGCTCCAAGGTTACTACTACCCGTAACAACGGGGACCATCGCCCGTATCACCTCGACAAGTTCAAGGGCCGTATCTGGAGGTACCATGCACGAAGATTTGATTGGTTGAACATTTGAGCAGACTTTCCCCAGTTCCTCCGTAGCCACCGTAATCACAGTCGGGACGAAAGGCGTTTTGATCAAATACTTGCCATCATCAGAAAAGGCTTGGATCGCCGTTGAATCCTTGCGCCGCTCTCCAATATTCCGAAGGGGGGTGCTTATCGCCATGTTGAACAAAAGCGGGCCAAGAGGATCTCCTTGTCAGACACCCGTACGAGATTGAACCGTGCCGTGTAGGAGCGAAGCATCGTTGGGGTCGAAGTAATACACCGTGGAGTCCCGTGAATATATCATCTCAACCAACGGGATAATGGGATGCAAGTCAGGGTTCTTGTACAGCTCCGCAAGGAAACTCCGGCGGGAAATGGTGTTGAAGGCGTTTTCTAGGTCCAAGCTTAGAAGGCTGCAATCGGGGATAGCTTGTAGGCCGATGCGAGTGGTATGAATGGCTCGCTCGATACCCGCTTTGGTGAAAACCGATCGTTGTACATGGCCCAGGTGGTGGGCCGCGACAATCGCTATCCGCGCTATGGCGTGACAATGAGCTCACCGCGACAAAACGCTGCCAGCAGCCAACGGCCGGACTTTAGGAGCCTCACCTAGAAGGCGAGTGGCGTCGCGGTCACCCCCAGTTTGCTTGTGAAGAGCCCATCCGGTCGCACTCGCCAGAAAGTCCGCCGCAGCCTCGGGAATGTTTCCCGCCGAGTAGCGGTTAACCCACTTACGCCATGCCGGAACATTCAAGTCACGGACATGTTCCCATCGCCAGCCATCAGCGTGGGGGGCTGACAAGCGAGTTGCTTTTCTCAAGACAAGGAGCATAGACTCCTCCCATATTTTGAGGCTGTCACTGTCATCTAAATACGTGAGGGGTGGGCGCGCCGGGGGGGGGCAGAGGGTCAGGGAGATCACAGTCTTGATGGGGAGTACCGGGAGGAGGATGCAACCGCTGAAGAGCGGCCAAAGCCGCGTCCGCGTCCTCCACCATTCCGAAGTCGGCTCCGTCTAGGGCCATCCGGGCCCGTCGCAACTGGCCAACTTCCACTAGCTCACGGGCCCGACGGAAGGCAGCACGGCGTCGGAGGTCACTTTTAGAGAGGCGAGTCGGTGGGTGGTGCTGCTCCCGTTGAGTGTTCTGGGCCCGGCGACGGCGAGAGCCCCCCCCACCCCGGCCCCGACCGCCGGGGCGTCTAGGCACGGAAGCTCCCGGGCACGCACGTGCAAGCTCACCTCCATCTCGAATATCACGTAGAAGGGTGTCAATGTCCGTGAGTCCGTCCTCTCCGGACGTAGAGAACCAAAGACGGACTCGACGTTGGACCAGGGAGCGGATGCGAGCACCGGCCGCCGCCGCGAACGGTCGGAGGAGGAGGCCGCCAAAGAGGTGAATTGCCAAAAAAGCTCAAGCAGCCCGAGAGTCCGTTGAGGGAAGGGAGGTCGCATATTCGAGGGTGTCTTGTAGGGCAGAACGTAGGTCGTCTCTCGCTGTCGCACAAACCCCTCGGGCCGCAGTGACATGTCTGAACTCAAGTAGACAAGCAACCGGGTCGTTGTCGGAGCACCATGAGGCAGGAGTAGCAGCCCGAGGGGGGAATCGGAGAGCAGCCTCTCGGCGGAGTGCAGCGGCAGATGAGGGCATAAAAGCTTGTCCATGAGGTATCGGGGGTCCATCATGTGTAGGGGGGGGAGTGAGGGGGGTAAGCTCCGGTTCGGCCCGGGGTGGGGAAGGGAGTGGAGCCAAGGGGGGGAGGCCACCCCAAGCAGGGGGGGGAGGGGGGACAGCTATTCGGAGGGGGCGTGGTCCAATGAGCGGCGGCCGGGAGCTGCTAGCATAGTCGCGGGGCAACACTGGAGAAACGGGAGCAGCCACACAATGTAGGCATGGAGCGGTAAGAGGGCGAGCTTGGGTGGCAGATAGAAGGTGGTCGCCCGAGGCACAAAGGGAAAACAAGGCCGGAGAGGAGGTCGCAAGGTGGCGAGCTTGGCGACGGTGTGCGGAAGTAGAGGGGCCATTGCCAGTTATGAACATGTTCGTGTGTCTGGCGAAATTAGAGCGCCATTTACGCCCAGCAAACCGTATGCCACACGGAGCGCAAGTGTAACATTCCCCCCGCGACGGGGATAGAACACCCGATGCACTTAGGCCCGGCTCCGACCATGAAGCTCCAGCATGGGCACGAGCTGCAACAACCGCATCTCGCCAGCTTCTAACAACATCATCTCGCCGCCAACCAGCTCCAGCCCTCCGCCCGGCAGCAGAAGCACCCTGTCCATTGGCACCAGTAGCTGCAGAACCGGCACCGCTGTCAATCCACTGCCCACGGGCTGTGGCAGCATCGGCGAGTGGCTGACCGGCACTTGCGGGAGCACCACTAGCAACGCCATCACATGCTGGATCTCTCTATCCAACAGCCCATGCATAGCAACCGGGCGCGGGTCAGCAGCACAGGCAGGTGCATAAGCACCACCAGCGGCCCTGCCACCAGCCACATGTCTGCGCCCACAAGCACCATCACCAACACTAGCAGCCCGGCGCGAGCGAGCTCCGGCAGCCGCAAGTCCCATAGCGGTAGCAGTAGCAGCAGATGCAGCACCACTCGCCGCAATCCTCTGCTCATATACGTTGGTAGCAACGGCCGAGCGCCAACCACCACCAACAAGTGCCAAGGGGTCTCCAACAGCAACATAGCCATATCTTTGCCCATTAGGACCACCACATGTAACACCTTCACTACCGGCAGCAGCGGCACTACCAGCAGGAGTTGCAACACTAGCAACACCCCAAGTTGTAGCCCTCCGCACATCAACAGCAACGCGTTGTCCTCCAGTAGGAACGGCAATCTCCGCACTCCAACCAGCACCACCACGTGTAGCAGCATGAGCAGCTGCACCCTCCGTAGCAACACCAGTAGCACCAAATGCGGCTTTGCACACGCCATTCTCACCAGCAACAGCCGACCGCCGACCAACAGCCGCAGCAAAAGCAGCAGGAGCAACGGCGGCACCAGCACGACCATTATCTCGACGTCCGCCGGCTGTTGCAGCAGCAGCAGCAACAGTTGTGCGCCGGCCGGCACCAGCAACACCACCACCAGCAACAGCGACGGCGGCACCAACACGACAAGTATCTTGACGTCCGCAGGCTGCTGCAGCAACAGCAGCAGCAGCCGTGCGCCGACCAGCAACACCACCACCAGCAACGGCGGCACTAGCACTACCAATGTCTCCACGTCCGCCCGTTGCTACAGCAACAACAACAGCATCTGTGCGCCGAACGGCTCCAACACCAACAACAGCAACAACAACAGCAGCACCAACACGACCATTATCTCGACGTCCGCCGGCTGCTGCAGCAACAACAGCAACAGCCGTGCGCCGACCAGCACCACCCTCAGCAGCAACAACAACGGCGGCACCATCACTACAAGTGTCTCTATGTCCGGCAGTTGCTGCAACAACAGCAGCAGCAGCCGTGCGCCGACCAGCACCACCCTCAGCAGCAGCAACAGCAGGAGCAACAACGGCGGCACCAGCACTACAAGTGTCTCTATGTCCGGCAGCTGTTGCAGCAACAGCAGCAGCGGCCGTGCGCCGACCAGCACCACCACCATCAGCAACACCATCGCCAGCAACAGGAGCATCAACAACAATAGCGGCACCAGCACTACAAATGGCTCTACGTCCGCCGGCTGCTGCAACAACAGCGGCAGCAGTCGTGCGCCGACCAGCACTACCCTCAGCAGCAGCAGCAGCTGCAGCAGCAACGGCGGCACCAACACTACAAGTGGCTCTATGTCCGGCAGATGCTGCAGCAACAGCATCAGCCGTGCGCCGACCAGCACCACCACCATCAGCAGCAACATCAGCAGCAGCAACGGCGGAACCAACACTACCAGTGTCTCTACATCCGCCGGATGCTGCAACAACATCAGCAACAGATGTGCGCCGACTAGCACCACCACCAGTAGCAGCAATAGCAGCAACATCTGTGCGCCGACAAGCACCACCCTCAGCAACAGCAACAACGGCGGAACCAGCACTACAAGTGTCTCTATGTCCGGCAGCTGCTGCAACAACAAGAGCAGTAGCCGTGCGCCGACCAGCACCACCTCCATCAGCAGCAGCATCAGCAACGGCGGAACCAACACTACCAGTGTCTCTACGTTCGCCGGCTGCTGCAACAACAACAGCAACAACCGTGCGCCGACCAGCACCACTCTCAGCAGCAGCAGCAGGAGGAGCAACAGCGACACCAGCACTACAAGTGTCCCTATGTCCGGCAACAACAACAGCAACAGCAACAGCAGCAGCAACCGTGCGCCGACCAGCACCACCACCATCAGCAACAACAGCAGTAGCAGCAACGGCGGAACCAACACTACCAGTGTCTCTACTTCCGCCGGCTGCTGCAGCAAGAGCAACAACAGCTGTGCGCCGACCAGCCCCAACAACAGCACCAGCAGCAGTAGCAACGGCAACACCAACACTACCAACGTCTCTATGGCAGGCGGCTGCTGTAGCAAAAGCGGCAGCAACTCTGCGGTGAAAGGCATCGGTAGCCTCCCTCGAACCACCGGCGGCAGTGGTAGCCCGCCGCCCACCACCGGTAGCCCTAGCAGCCCGACGCAGAGGAGCATGTTTTTCCGACCGACTCGTAAGCGGGCGACGGACGGCGCAAGTGGCGCGCACGACAGATACCCAAGAGCCACCGAGGGGGGGTAGAGACAAAGCAGATCGAAGAGGGCGTCGCGCATTGTGACGAGGAGTAGCGGGGCGCCCCGATGCGGAGGTACCGACAAGGGATGCGGGGGGGGGGACAGCAGACGACGCACGGACCGTAGCACGGGCCCGACGAGCAGCAAAATCGCGACGGGGAGGTCCAGACGCGGAGGACCGGGAGAAAGGGGGAAGAGGAGAAGGGGAAGCCAGTCGGGACGGCCCGGGAGCAAGACGCGAAGGCCGGTCAATGGCCCGGTCGTCGGCCATAACGAGGCCCCGGGAGCATCGTTGATCGCTACAAAACACGTAGAGCCACCCCCTCCCCAGCCTCCCCGCTACGAACAGGGAGGAGGGAGGGAGGGTAAGGAGCAGGCGGGGGCGACCTGCCTGAGCGCCGACGAGGTCCTCCGCCGACGAGGTCCACAGCTCCGGCTGGTAGAATATATATTCAGAAATTGAATTTGATTTTTGTACAAAAAAAATTAGCTGATTTTCTAAGATTTTGTTCACAGTTCTTGGTGTTACTCCAAATTACCCACATTCCTCCGTAAGTTATGACCGTTTTAAGCATGTTGCCAAAGTCACTCAGCCCTTGCTTGGGTTGTGCGGACGTCGGGCCCGGAAGATCGCTGTGATGTTTCGCTATCGAAAGACGCCTTATTCATGTATTAATGGCAGATACGAGGGGATGGGAAGTAGACAGTAGCCCTGCTGATGAGAACTATCCCTGTTCATCGAGTTGCTGAAACTGATAGGTGGTCCCGAGTTAGCAATACGGCCCCACCCTTGTTTTGTTCTTTCGCGCGGCATTTCGCTATGTGATTTACTCGTTTGTACTCGTCACTGCCGGCAGGAGCGACCTAATCCTTACTACCTCGACCGGCATAGCCAGTGTTTTGTTTTCTAGAAATAGAACTAGCTCGCCAGCACCGGCGGCGGGTCCGTTTTCGGTACGAGGGACTAGTGATGGACCACCGTAGTCTGGCCTCATCGTTGTTATTTGGACTGTTTGTCACGTTGGTCGGGGGAAACCAAGATGTGCACGAGTACTGGGAGGAAGGGCACGACGACCACGCCGGGGAGGACGTGCTCGGCTGGGGCTTTGTCGACCTCTCGGAAGATTTTGGTAACCCCCCCCGCTTCGCAAGCATCTCAGGGATGATCCGCAGGAAACGGGAATACCAAACTAGCGTCTATCGTCTATGAAATGCAGTGGGCGGTTTCTTTCTCTGTTGACCGTCGAGTACTACCAGTACCTAGAACCTCACAGCAGGTGCGCGCTTGCCCGAGGCAGACGAGCCCAGCCACGCGACAACTTCGGAGTTTCACACGTCTTTCCGAAACATATGGCGCGCGCACTCAACAGCTGTTTTTATCCTCGAAACCTCACCCCCAAGAATCCGTCTGTCATCTCTTTCTGAAAATCAGTTTATAACTATCACACATCTATTGTTTTAACTTTCGTCCTTTTGGCGCTTGCC
>JAPMLY010000817.1:40000-42500 GCA_026401115.1 Tetraselmis chui
ACACACACACACACACACACACACACACACACACACACGTACACGCACCCTCCGCTTCCATTCAATTAGTCATTTGCTGCATCAGCCTTCGCGAAGCTGAAACAACACTGTATCCATTTTAGGTAACGCAACGGATAGTGAGGTTGAGGAAGGAGAGGGCGAGCGCAAATTCATCACGCTACTCACTGACGCTGGCTCACCTCAGTCTGTGCCAACGAACGTGGTGCGTGCAGTGAAATGAAGAGCTGATAGAATGAATAAAAGAGCATCCAAATGTCACTAGTCTGTAAGGCTGGAGCGTTTCCGTGGTTGAGTTAGCACTACTGATACCCATCGCTGACGTAGACTTTTGATAGGTTTCGCACATATGTATTTTAAGGGGGTTCAATATTTATTTAAAGGTTTACTTCCATGTTTGTGTATGACCTAAATTTTTCCGCTCTGTTAACCGTCTGTGTTGAATGTTGGGCGCACAGGTTGACGTCATGGCAGCGCTCCAGGCCGTGGCTGCGAAAGCGGGCTTAGGTGCCCGCCACATCCAGATCTCCACTCAGACCTCTTCAGCTGCGGAGGCGATCCGAGTCATGGCGAGGACCAAGGTGCTGGTGGGCCGGACGGGGGCGGTGCTGGTGAACACCATGTTTCTGCCGCCTGGCTCGTCCCTACTAGAGCTCATCCCCTACAACTGGGCGTTCATGGGCCTGGACGCGGTGTACCGCAACATCACGCTCAGTGTTGGCGATGTGGGCTACTCGTCATGGCGCGCCGAGCACGCGCATTCTTGCGCTTACGCGTCCCCATCCGATGCGCGGTTCGCGAGTTGGGACGTCTCAGACTGCGTAACGGCAACCTGTTTGGAGGTAAGGCAACTGAATTCGTTTAGCATTATTGTAGATAAATTTGAGTAAGTAGATGTGTATGCTGTATTCTGGAGGTTTGATTGCTTGTAGGTTGGCTTAATTGCATCAGAAAACTTGGGTCATGTTTGATCCCAGATAGTCAGGCGTTGGTAATGTGTGTGTGTGTGTGTGTGTGTGCGCGCGCGTGTGTGTGCGTATGAATGTGTGTGCATGTTTGTTTGCGGGTGTGTCTGTGCGTGTGTGGGTGTGTATGTGTGTCTGCTTGTGTATATGTGTGTTCGTGTGTGTGTTTTTGTGAGTGCGGATGGACGTGTGTGGATGTATGTGTGTGTTTGCGTACGTGTGTTTTTGTGTGTGTGTTTTTGTGCATGTGTGTGTGAATGGGCGTGTGTTTGCGTGAGCGCGTGCTGTTTTTGTTGACAGGTGCACGCAAGGGCAGGAATGGTTGTTGACATCCAGGCCATGGAGGAGAGGTTGTCAAGTCTTCTGTTGTTATGAAGCCAGTTGCGACGTATGCCGCATTTGTTTCACTGCATACAAGAATGTAAATGTGGACTTATACCCACACGACACGTACAAGGTATTGCGTTCGACCTACATCTTACATAGAGGATGCTTTTGGGTGAAATTTTCGTTGTGCGTATTGTTTTTCTTTAGTTAATACCGTCTTTCTCTTGATTTCCTGTGCCATGTTATGCCATGCTTGCAGATGTGCTTCTGATGAGGGGCGTAAAGGGAGAAGTGAGGGGGGGGGGGGGTAACTTTTAAAGTAATCAAATGCTGGTTGTTGTAAAGCTCGTGCTCCTTCCACATTTTGACATATATTAGTCACCGCTAACGCATTTGTCTCAGCCTGTGTTTTGCTTTTGTTCTTCATACCACAACAACCGACATTTGCAAACTCGCTTAATTTTTACATACCTGCGCGGGTTCGTCTTATGGACAACGCAGTGCCATGCCAGCCTATCTCCTTTTTTCTCTTGTGGAATAGAATGCAGCCAAGAACGTGGCAAATCTTTTCACTAATTTGATACACTAAATGCTTTTCAAATAATTTTTGTGTACATATTTTTCGATTTCTGTATTGACAATTATGTAGTTATTTTTAGCCTGGGCTGGCACTGGTTGATCCTTTTTGTCTCACGGTTCTTTGTCCCACTGCCTTGAAACAAACGGATAGATTTGGGAGTCTGGTCTAATCCCCGGCCACCGCCACGAGTGCATCCTTTCAATGAGGGGAGCGCCCTTAGGCAACGGCTTGTAATCAAATTAAGATATATATTTTAACAAGATCGTGGGAGGCATAACACCGATTGAGAAACATGCGTAAATTCAATTCTCTTTAAAGTGAGAAATGCATGCGAAAATCTCATCATTTAAGTAGGGTTTTAGGGTTGAAAACCCTAAACCCTGATTATACAGTCTGAAATCACAAGGCATTCTGACCCCAAAACATGCAGCCAACGGTATGCCAGACATTAGGAGGACTACCGGCATCATGGGTCAGGGGTGGCGCCGACGAGTTGACACAACCAAAGAGGGAAATGAACGAGGATCACGATATATGTTGGCTGGGGACTCTATGGCGATCACTACGTAATGTGTCATTATCCTTCACTCATTCAGAGGAGCATAGATTT
>JAPMLY010000817.1:47500-57500 GCA_026401115.1 Tetraselmis chui
TGTGTGTGTGTGTGTGTGTGTGTGTTCACTGATAGGCGGTGGAGCTGTCGGCGAGTGAAATGGATGCCATCAATCTTACGAACACTGCGCTGCCCCCCATAGCTGTAGCACATTTTCTGCAGCTAAGTTCGCACAGCAATTGGGAACCCTGCCGTATTATAACGTGAATACACGGGAGTCTGCGTCGGTGCCCAACTCCTGATATCGCCCTTGATGTTGCCCCAGATAGTCGCAAAGAAACATGCGCGTGAACCAGAGCGCAGCGAGAGATAGAATATGAGTGGCGACATGGTCATAGAAACTGTCCACGACGGCAGCCTACACACAAAATAACGTCATAATGGACTCGTCAAACAAGCGCGGTATAAATCCGTAAGCGACGCTCCGCGTTGTTGCCTAAGAACCATGTGTGAGTTCCATGGTTAAGCAAGTGGCAGGTTGGGCGAAGGCACCTTTGATCCGTCGCGCATGTGAAGAAAAGTTTGGCAAACGCACGAGTTTCCACGAAAAGAGGAAGCGCTTCAGCGGCTATCCACGGCAGTAGACAAAACGCGCAAGGTGTTGTCTTTGGGATCAATGTGCGCAAATGCGATGGGAACACTCGGGCGCCAGGATGCTCACATACTGCCCACGCGCACCTCTTTGTAATATAAAGGCGGCGACATGCTTGACGAGCTCCGTATAGAACGTGGTTGCGTAACCCCGAGTGCGCGCCAATTTCCGTGGCTGCAAGTATGGAATGAAGCGTGTGTTAAGATGACTCTACACGCTCTGTAAGTATTTATCCCGTGTGGGGTTCTCGACGCGGCAAAGAGCGGCCTTGGATAGTGAAGATAGCAATATTTAATAATTATGTGCCGTTATTTTTCCCGTTAGCAAGTTGCACGATCATTGGCGGATATATGAGAACTTGAACGCCGCCCCCAAGCTCGGCGCGGACCCCCATACTTAGACCAACAGTAGGGACCGAAGCGTCTCCACCACGCCGGGCGAAGCGGTCCGCAAATGCGGTTGTATACCTACAACTAATTTGTGGCAGTTTGCCTCCTTGCGAGCTGTTGACACAAATCAATGCGAAAAGGGCGCACGATTGAGAAAGATTGAAGTAGTTATTAGTGATTGTGTTAGGCGGAATATACAATAAAGCATATAAAGAAAAGATTGAGATGTCCCATTCCTTCATTGCACTAGGGTTGTAGCCTTGCTAGTTTTCTCCCATCATCCCATGCTGCTCGCTTCCCCAAGCTGGGTTTAACGCAACGGTCGTCCGGACTCCAAGCTGCCTAACCATGCGGTCTTGCGCTCATCAAAGCATGACGTTTTGTTGCATGCGGAAGTCACTTTTCGTATTGTCCGTCCCGGAAGGTATACCGAGGTGCAGCACTTGCGATTAATGTCCTTGAACTAAAAATAAAAAAATAAAAAAATTAATTAATTGAGACTAATGCAGAAAGAATTCGCGAGAGCGTAACCTTTTGCGATGTATAGTTGACTAGTGCTAAAGAAAAGAAAATGAGAACCAACTTCGGCAGCACAATTTGAATAATTTAGCTCTTTTAACAAGCTAGACCGCATTACTTTCGCAACCTACCGCGCCGGCGCGCCCTACCCACCGCCCCCTCGCCTCTCTCAAGCCACTCACATTCGGAAAATACAAACCTCCACTGACTCTTGGCGTTTCGGGACCATAGTTACATAAATTATACGACCATGCGTTTGATGCTCTTACGTAGCATGAAGTCGGCAGCGCAAGGCAAGAACTACCGAACAAAGCATGCCCCTTGCTCCCCGCCGCCAGCTCACTCTAGTCTCCGCAACCCCGATCCGCCAATACCTTTAAACTCCTTATAGTTATTGTCTGTGGGTTTTGCAAATCCATTGCTTAAATGATGCGAGCTTTCGTCGTTGCGAGTCGAGTATTCATTCCTTACAGGGAGATCGAAATGAGGACTCCATTAATACCGCCTAGACCTTATTTAGGGCTATCGCTACCCGCCGCCATCGCGCCTTGCTCTCTCAACCCCGGCCCTTCTCCGCCGACACGTAAAACCTAAACCTCCTTGGCTACCGATAACTAACGTTAGTGAGCCTGAAGTGGCTTTTGAGCTTACTTTGGTCGATGCAGGTCGGACATGTGCACAACGATCAAGGTGGTCAACTATTAGTGCAGTTCACGCGACTTAGAGCACATCCTTGATACATGAAGCGTTATATACTATATCCAAACATTATAATTTCTGTATGTACCACACGTTTTTGTGGTACACTTACGGTGCCACCCATTCTCCCAAGGCACCAGAGGCGTTCTCCAATTGACTCACAAGTTAATGCTCCCACTTCTGCGATGGACCCGAGCCAACGACCTTGTGGGCCATATATCACGCGACGAATTAACGCACGCGTGGACGTTCGGGACCGTAGATAACAAAGTGGATTCGAGAGGCGTGCAGCAGCGCACATTGGCGCAACCCCCCCCCTTCCCCCTCAATTCAATTGGACATCGCAAAGCCTACGGAAGGGCACGGCGTCCACCGCCGCATGCATCGGCGCACCCCTCTCCAGTTTTCGCTACATGGGCTGTTGGTAAGAAAAACATCCACGCCGTCGATGGCAAATAGATCAACCCTACCATGAGCGTAACACCGGCTGAATTGCTTTTATTCGGATGACCAGTCGCCCCACCCCCGGTTCAGTACTTCGGCCGTTTTTAAAATGGCATAATTTGACTCCCATTCGTTAAATTTTTACATTGGTAGAATTGAAGTTCAATAACGGATAGTGAACGTACCATGTTGATTGAGTCCGCCAAAGGCAACGCGCTGAGACAAAGCGTCACAAGCGCAGTGAAATGTCTGCGGCGGGCGCCCAACTGCTTTACCTCTTATGCACCTCCTCAAGCTTGTAGCAACCATCGTCTGCCTTTGCGCTCGCCAATCGGCTCGCGCAACCCACCCACCCTTCCGTGAAAAATTCTGAATATGTAGTATAGTTTATGTTTATAAAAAACGCAAGCAAGTTGTAATCCTTGGCATAATCTGATTCACAGTCGCTAAATGTTTTGTTTAGGACATTCAGTCCGTTGTGCGGACGTGAGCGCATCACACACGAGCACGTGACTTCTTGGACGATGGACACCGACCGCGGGGATAAATGATTGCCATAATTTATTTTCGCAGTTCCGTCGTTTCCTTCTTATCGTCTCTGTGGGTGACCAAATGCCGCGGGGTAGCACACTAGCACGGAGCGCCACCAATCACTACAATATCACGCCCCTCCTAGCGAAATATTCCTTTGATGTTTGTGGTGTCCTTGAACACAGCACCACTAGTATCTAGTAATGTTCAAAATTTCCATGGGGTAACGCACAATTCGCTGAAATTGTTCCGACCACAAAAAATCTAGAGTTGCAACGCAATCCACCAACCAAGGGTTTTTGATGTCGTTCGCCAACAAAAGTCGTGACTAACAAATTGATTTGCAGAAGGGGGCGAATTTCGGTGTGGTCCGTTAGAAAAGGAAAAAAAGCACTGCTATCGAGTCGTTTCGTAGCGATGAAACCCATTTCGTCGGCTGCTAGAAAGAGTATCGGCAAAAGTGAAACGTAAAGTGAAGAAAAGATGCATTGGTGACGACGTGTCTCGGTGGAGAAAAAGCTGTCGAGAAATCATAGCTCCTCGAAAGGATTCATATTGAGCTACGCAGCCAAAAAGATGTAACTCGTACTAAAGTTGAGTCTCCCTAACAAGCCCAATTTTAGTCGGCGTGAGAGAAACTCGATCAATGTCGACTATAGTGGGAACGGTGTAGGTACCATGAAAATGAACAGTCGACTTAGCATTTACGACTTGCTCGACTTTAGCCGGCGTACGAAGGTTGGCAGTCACGTACGGAGCATGGACTGATGCCGAAAAGGCGTGAACGACCCGCAGGTGCCGGCAGTCGAACGGAATTACCACTCAACATCGTAAGATCATCGGCGGTGAGAGTTAAACTAGTTTCCTCAACCAACTCACGAACGGCAACATCGACGGATGCTTCATTAGGCAAAATCGAACCGGCAAGAAACCGAGTTTTATAGTACGGGGTTCACGTTGTAAGACGAGTTTGATGACATAGGCGTTCGAGCCTCCAACTCGCAATATGACGATAGCGTAAATACCATGTCCAAGAGAAGCCATATCGAATCGAACAAGCAACGTCGAGCAACTCAAGCAAAAGCAACGAAAGCGTGTAGAGATCCAGAGCTCCAAAACTAGTTTGACGTTTTGCCTATCTAGAGCTAACAATTGATACAAATATGTTCAGTTATTATGTTGTCACTGTAGGTAGAAGTGGAGATGGACAGAGATGAAAGATGTATGATTGTTAAGTGTTAGTAGTATATTGTAAACAAACAAAGGGATTGATTAGATGGTTCTGCCACCTCCCTCCATTGCACTACTAGGCTTAGATAACTCAAGCCTAGCTAGTTAAATAAGCTCAACGCCCTCGTGACTGATAGATGAGCGAGGTCAGGCTGGCCTGAGCGGGGGGGGTGTAGACCGCACAACTATGCGCATCTAGATATACGCAATACGGGCAATACGTATACGGGCAATGATATCCTATGATATATAGGTTTACTTGCTTCGTATTTTAAAATCAAAAAATCTTATGGTCAGATTGGGTAAATATAGAGGTTTGCTACCCTACCCTCCATGTGTACGGGATAGTAGCCCATGCGGTTAGTATCACCGTTATTAGCGACGCGTCACCCCTCAAGCACAACGATATTGTACGGGCATGGTGGCGCGACCAACCCACTAAACAACCTTCACCAACGGACAGCTCTAGCTGGGCACTAGCTAGCAGCAACCCTTAAGCCGGTGCGTTCCCCGAGTACCAGCACTCTCTGCTTTCGCGCTCAGCCCATCTAGGCCTCGCGCGAACGCAGTCTCGACTCTCGTAGTCGAGCATGGTGTCAGTATTTGTTCTTTCGTTTTGATACGCAACCGAGCATCCCAAGACACTTCCACATGGTTCTTGTTACACCGCATTCCGATATGCAGCCCGTGGTTACCACACCTCGACACATCGCCGAGAACACTCTCGCTCAGTTACACGAAACAGAACTAATCCAAACGGCATGCGAGGCTTTTGAACTCCGAATTTATGCGCAGATCAAGGCGAATTCGTTCGCCTTATTGGCCCAGATTCAGCAACTCAGAAACCAATCTACAAGTTTGGACCAGCAGTCCATTCCCGCTGTCGCAACTAGTGCGGCAGAGGGTGGAATGGAGGCCCTTGCGCCACCTTTCGACTCGCTGCCCGACGACCACGACCTACTCGCGTCCAACGTCGTCGACTTCACCCCGTCCGTGAAGTAACAGTCTTCGGACCTACTTCCAAGACTTGGCCTGACGCAATCGCTACCCGGAGCGTCTCCCTCCTAAAGCCACCCGTCCACGGTGACTCTTTCAACGATAACCCAACCGCCCACGCCGCCGTCGCGGTTCCAGGTATGCGTCGGTCTACTCCCACTCCGCCTCACGCGAGTCAGACCGTTCCTTGGCATCGACTCCAACCTTCCTCCACTCTAAGGCTACCGCCAGCCGCCTACCGCCAGTGGCGCACCCGCGTGCGCCCTAGCATCTAGTGGAGGCGGCCACCAAGCAAAAAGAAGAAAAGAGGAAAAAATATGCTGCTTCGTATTTCGACATCCCAGTATTCATACAAAGTAATTATACAACTTTGACAAAGGACTGTCATTCTGTCTTGTTTAGGACACTCCGTGGTCCGCTGTGCGGCGGTGAGCGCAGCACACATGAGCACGTGACAACTTGAACGGTGGACACCGACCGCGGGAAAAATAGATGATTGCCATCATTTCCCGTTTTATATTGTCGTTCCCTGCGACCGACCCTGCTCGTCACCACTGATGTACGTGACCGAACGCCGCGGGGTAGCACACTAGCACGGAGCGCCAGCAAGCACTACAGTGTCGCCAGTCTTAGCGAGCTATTCCTCTGCTATCTCTGTTGTCCTTAAAAGCAGCAGTACCAATACTCAGAACTGTTCAAGTCCACGCCGGGGTAACGCACAGCTCGCTGAAATGTTGGTTGACACTTTCCGGGTGGAGTCGCCGTCCGTGCAGTACACAGATGATGCAATCCGCTCCACCTACAGCTACTCCACCACCGAACTGTCGCGCGACGACGCGGGCGCATTTGTTTGCAAGCCCACCGCACACGAGGTTGAATTCAATGTTGACCGAAAGGTTCCCAAGTTGGGGTGAGTTGCCTGTCGCCTTCCTCCCTTGTTGCCCGCTCTTGCAGATGTTGCTTAATAACGCAAGTTTGAAAAAGGCGCGCGCGACTCTGAGCGCCGTCCAATACGACGACAACGGCGGCGGCATAACAGCGATCGCGATGCACATACGTCGACTCCACATTGAGCACCTTTCGCACCTCGCGAATTCAAAGCATTGCACATGCACCCATACCATCAAGAAAGGCGGAGACCGTTCAGTATTGTTGCCAAGTGTTCCCGCGCACCACAGTAGCCTTGCTTCTTTTCCTTGTACGGGTACTGAGTTTAAATCCTGCTGTGTTGCGAACTTGTCCGCCCCGCGTATTGTTGCAGCGTTATGCTGGTAGGGCTGGGCGGTAACAACGGCACCACTTTGATGGCTGGTATCCTTGCCAACAAACTTGGCATTACCTGGATGACCAAGGACGGCGTAAGGAAGCCCAACTACTGGGGCTCTCTCACGCAGGCGTCCACCTGCCGTATCGGCAACTACAAGGGCGAGGAAGTACACGTGCCGTTTAAGGCGCTGCTGCCGATGGTGGAGCCCAACGACGTGGTGCTCGGTGGGTGGGACATCAGCGCGATGAACATGGCTGAGTCGATGGAGCGCGCGCGCGTGCTGGACTGGGAACTCCAGAGGCAGCTGATCCCTCACATGAAGGACGTCGTGCCGCTGCCTGGAGTTTACGACCCGGCCTTTATCGCTGCGAATCAGAGCGAGCGCGCGAACAACACCGTCAAGGGGAGCAAGGCGGAGCAGGTGGAGGCGATCCGTGAGGATATCCGTACGTTCAAGGCGTCGAATGGTGTTGATCGTGTCGTGGTGCTGTGGACGGCCAACACAGAGCGGTACGCTGACGTCGCGGTGGGGCTGAACGACACCAAAGACACTCTACTCGCGTCCGTCGCTCGCAACGAGGCCGAGATCGCACCCTCGACGCTCTACGCGCTGGCGTGCATCGAAGAGGGGGTGCCGTTTGTGAACGGCAGCCCGCAGAATACGTTTGTGCCAGGGCTCATCGAGTACGCGGTTGAGGCGGGCGTTCTTATCGGCGGCGACGACTTTAAGAGCGGACAGACTAAAATGAAGAGTGTACTCGTGGATTACCTCGTTGGCGCGGGCATCAAGCCCGTCTCCATTGTGAGCTACAACCATCTGGGCAATAACGACGGCATGAACCTCTCCGCTCCGCAGACCTTCCGCTCCAAGGAGATCTCCAAGAGCAACGTCGTGGATGACATGGTCGCCTCCAACTCGATTCTGTACGCGGACGGGGAGCACCCCGACCACGCGGTGGTCATTAAGTACATCCCCTACGTCGCTGACTCCAAGCGCGCGATGGATGAGTACACGTCTGAGATCTTCATGGGCGGCCGGAACACGATCGTGATGCACAACACGTGCGAGGACTCGCTGCTGGCCGCGCCCATCATCCTGGACCTCGTCCTCCTCGCGGAGCTCATCACCCGCATCTCGATCAAGCGGGAGGGGGAGGGGGAGTTTCACGGACTGCACCCCGTCGCGGTGCTGCTGTCCTACCTCACCAAGGCGCCGCTGGTGCCAGAGGGTACGCCGGTGGTGAACGCTCTCGCCAAGCAGCGCGCGATGGTGGAGAATGTGTTCAGGGCGTGCGTGGGTCTGCAGCCGGAGAACAACATGATGCTGGAGTTTAAGTGAGTGGTGTGTGATGGACGCCAAGGGTGATGGCGCCTCCCGATGATTGTGTGGCAGATTGTGCGGTCAGAGGGGAGGCTGTGGCTGTGGCGGGGTGGCACGCATGAGATATACGGCAGGGCAGAGCTTCTGTCATGATTATTATGGCAGTGCTTTGGGCTTTTTTTTCAATATAACAGCATTATCAGCTGATCCAACCGAATGTTTTCATAAATTTCTGATGTGTGGCCACGTGGCAACGCCTGTCTATCGCACAGTGAATGAAACCATGTGCGTGGATGCTGGCTAATCCCAGCTTGCTCGGGATTAGCTGGAGTACAGTGCCTATCCACGATGAATTGGACGGACTGAGATGGATTACTTGGACTAAGATATACATATTCACTCGCAGCTGAATGAGATTGTGGCATGGATTAGCCGGCATCAACGCACGTAGTCTCGTTCCCTGTTTGTTACACAGCCGTCGTCAAAGGGTTCAGCTAGATTTCAAATGGGACCCGGTGATGATGTACGGTTGATTCGGTCACTACATTCCATTCCACTGATTATGGGAGTCGTGTTTCTCCCTCGTTTCGTTACCTTCTGAGACATGTGACACCCGTGAATGCATTACGGATATAACTGCGCGTGCGATATTAGCCGGGCGGCGAATAATCATGAGGTGGCTGGTATCGCACGCAGCATCTTGGAAGCGATTGGTAAGCTGCACACGCAGCGTTTCCTCTTTGGGACAACTTCCCGGGCGAAGACTCATTCTTAATCACACACGGATACACACGTACTCTCTCTCTCTCTCTCTCTCTCTCTCTCTCTCTCTCTCTCTCTCTCTCTCTCTCTCTCTCTCTCTCTCTCTCTCTCTCTCTCTCTCTCTCTCTCACACACACACACACACACACATGCACGCTCGCTCAGTGCGAATGCAATCTGTATGCTGCGTTATGTTTTGGGGTACCACGCACATGCAATGGAGGAACCCATTCAGAGCCACGCTGTGTCATTCTGTGACCATCGGATGTCAATTCGAACTAGTATCGTTACGAATTTCGCTGCTATTGCAATTCGATTTCACGTCAATAAGTTCCACTGTTCGTTTTTGTAAGAAATAATCTCATGTCACCAATTTGTATCGTTCTCTGATTCTCAGTTGTCCCTCCTTATCCTGTTTTTGTGATAGTATTACCGTACCTGTACTTCGCTAATCCCATCCATAAATAGACAGCGTTCATTTGATATATATATAGAGGCTTACTGCTTGGTGGCCTCCACTGCTTTTTCTTGTAAGAAATTGACTTTATATAGAGGCTAACTCTTCCTCTGCTTCGTTTGACTGGTAATAAAGAGTGTCCTTTCTTGTAAGGAATTGATTGAGGAGCTCTTCGATCTGTGGCACGCAGTATTGGGCCTGTTGTGGTTCTTTCCTCCTTGATTCGTTCTTTTTGCTCGGTGGTTTCTAGACTTTTTTCGCGTATAACAAATTTTATTTCAGGCGATATCATCAGCGATACATTCCCTCACATATCGTCGTTCCGCATTATGATTCAATTCGTAAATTGTGTTGCAAGAAAAAGGAGCGGAGACGGAGCAGAAAGAAGTAGAAATACGGAAAAAACCTTAGCAACCAAGTAAGCAAAAATAAGTAGCGATAAAAGTAAGGAAAAAAAGTAAGCCCGCTCTATCCATGAAGCGTCATCAGCAGCAGCCAATACTGCGAACCTGTCAAGTGTATTCCTGCCGATCGTCATGGTACTTTGGGTTCTTATCTTCGAAATGTTTTGCTGGAGGGCAGTGCTGATGCTGTGGCATGCCTTCCTGCTCCTCGGGCTTATACCTGTTGGCATTTTCCCTCCTTTTTCCGTTATGCTTGGCGGCTTCCGACTCAACGACACGCGCAGTATAATTTATTTTGACAGAGCAGTCCCTCCCTACCTCGTACGTTCCCAGGCAAACACGAGCAAATGGCCACGGACTCGCTGAAACCTTTCTAACCATTCAGGTATTGCGCCCACACGGCTATTATCAGAAACAACATCCCCGCAG
>JAPMLY010000817.1:62500-164120 GCA_026401115.1 Tetraselmis chui
TTACAATGTTGACTTTTTGGGTCGAATTGGAAATTGTGCCTCTCGGCACAATGATCAAGCTGATCAACGCCCTCGAGTGATGGGAGCGGGCAGCGTATCGTGGAGATTGCGACATCTTGTATATGTTTTATACTTTTATCTTAGCGATATAGACCATGTCCGTCCCTCAATGATTTATATTATGTTGTTACTGCGGGCGGAGAGGGATGGACACGGAGCCCCCCGGGGTAAGGCCCTATTCCTAAGACCTAGATGGCAGTATTGAGTGCCCCATGAGACAACACCTGGTTCATCGGTACTTGTTGCAAAAACAATTTAATTTCTAATTTCTACCCCTTTGATGGGCTAAGTCGAAACTTCCATGAGTTCTACCGATCTTGAAGTCATACGAAGGACGTACCGAATATAATTAATTATCTAAAGTAAGGTCGTGCTTGATATTGTACTAGACCTCTCACCAACATGTACACTCGCGCTTTAGGGTGTATAAAGGTGAAGACGTCGTTTTGTGATGTCAAAGCGGAATGCGCCGTCTCATGCACATCTACATTCACCTTACATCTTTATTATGACCCCACTTGTAATTGCACCTCATATGTTCAATACCGACACAATAAAGCTAGCTAATCCTTCCCACTAGAGCGTGCGCGAATTCCAATATTCCATGCTCGCAAATTTGTGTTGGGGAGCGGCTCATGCATCAATTTATTGTAATAAGGTCATTGCCGACATCCGCACTTCGTCCTCCCTAGGGTTGCCATCCATTTAGTATGTTCATGACGGTTATCCGTTTGCCCTGGTTATCCGTTTTGACATGGGTCGGTGGGCTCCAAGGGGGGATGAGTTGGTTGATCGCTTGGCCATTTATTGGTTGTCCGACGTTTCGAAAATTGGATGCGGCGGACTCTCGCTCTTTGGGGTGTGAAAGCTGTACCCGCCTAAAGGAGTTTGTACGCCGAGGTCAACTTGTTGTAAGTAATACCGTATACGTATTAGTTGCAGATAGCTACTGTAAGCTACTCTAGATATGATTAGTACATGTCTAGATCGGACATACCGATAAACTGTTTGACTCGGTACAGAGATGTCGCTAGGCTACAGCTCTAACACTTCTGTTGTCCCGACACCACGCCTGTAGGCTGGTTGTCGCCGTAACTGTTCCGTTTGCGGGACTGTGACTGTAACTACGTTTGCGTACGTTATCTTCCACACTAACTGTGTTTGCATGGTTCAATAGGTTATGGGCCCCCGCCTCACGTCACTCACGCGCGACAACCTGGTTCGGCGAGCTGCGATCGACAGCTCTCCCGCAGAAGGCAAGTTTCTTTAGACTCCTAGTACTTTCAACCTGTAGTCGGCGGTATCGCCAGTATAAACTGCGATTTTAAAACCCGCCACCACCCCTCTTAAGTCAGCCACCCGACGGAGATAGCCAGCCACCCACACCGACGCACTCGTCGTGTGTGGACAGGGTGCACACAAGTCCAAGCTGGAGAACGGGGGGGTGCACCATCGGGTGAATACGCATCCACAGGTTGCACGCCGGCCGTAGCTTACCTTTTTTATTTTTATATTATTCTAGCGAATCAGCCACCAGCGCAGCGCTCCACCTGTCCTGGCCTTGGCCTCGACTTGTGCCCCACACTGGGTGGAGGATACAGAGAAGGTGCTCTGAGACACCCCGGGGCTACATGCCGAGGGGTCGGCGGGCATCATGCCGTCTCTTTGCATACCGCTGCTGTTAGGCACGAGTCCGGCTAGCGGTTTTTACCGCTGCCTGTTTTTTATTCCGCTCTTTCTTTTTCGCCCTCTGTCGAAATGGCGCAGAAAACTCCGCCTGTTTCACCCCCTGACTCCCCTGAGTCAGGCTCTCACCAGAGCACCCTCGATCACCCCCCGGATACTCTCGCGCTGCTCGTTGCGCAAGTGGCGCGCTTAACAGCTCGTTTCGACTCGCAGTCGGCCGAGGGTGCTGTTGCTGCTGCGGGTGCTAATCCGCACCCCCCTGTAGTTCAGCGCCGCCACGATGCTCACCTCGAACCCGTCCGGGACAGCCACGACGGCCACACCCTCCACCTGCTTGAACATCCCCAGCCTGGTTTCGTACCCCTGGACGCAGAAACAGTCTTTGCTGCTGCTACTCATGCAGCTCATGTTGGCGACCCCACAGTCGCACAACGCCGTCACGATGCGCCCCGCGAGCGCTCGCGTGCCGACGCGCACCACGACCCCTCGCGTCACGCCATCCGGGTTGATCACCTACCACCACCTCCCCCCTTCCCCCCCGCCGGATATTCCATTCAACACCCCGGCCCTCATATTCCGGAGGCGCCCTCTCACCTCGTCCCCCCCTACCGTGACCACCCGCACTCGTACGGCCCGCCGCGTCCCATGGCCGGCCGCTCTCCCTTTCCCGGTGGCCCACCTCCTCCCTTTCATGGCCGGCACTCTCCCCCAGTCCAACATGGCGACCCCGCCACCCGTGGTCGTCGTCGCCCCACTATTGACCCGATGGTCATCAACCGGGCGGCACACGAAGCCCCCGGCTTCGACAAGGACGCCCTCAACCGGTCCATGAAGATGTCGGTCCCCATCATGTGCCCGACCACGGACTTTAAGCAATGGAAGAGGACCTTCCTTAATTTCCTCTCCATCAAGGCCGCATACCTCATTCCACAGCTGGCCATCCGCGACTCCGGCGTCTGGCTCGACGAACAAGCGCAACACTACGCCTACACGCTGCTTCTGCATGCAACCAGCCCGAATAAGCGCGCTGACCAAGCGATGAAATGCGTTTCTCCAGCACGCCCTGACTGCGCCGCTGCCGCGTGGGACATCCTTTGTGAACGCCTCGATTGTCGGTCTTTTGCTCGCTCCTTGTCCCTCCTGGACAACCTGACGGTCAGACAACGCCCTGGTCAGTCACTCAGTGACTATGTCCACTACATGCGCCAAACCTTTGACGACTACAACGACACATGCCAATTGGTTGATGGCTCCGTTGCCACCCACCCCCACCACCTCGGTCTCCTCATGCTGCGCGGTATCTCGAGCAGCGGCCCACACGGTCAGGCGAAGCAATGCGTCATCAACGCCTTTGACACGGACTACATCATGTTGGCTGATGAAGTGATGGCCATCATTCTCCACCTCGCGCACAACATGGACGACGACCCTGCCCCGGACACACCCGCTTCGGCCATATCACCCCCTCCCATCTCCGCGTTCGTCGCTGCGGGCCGCGGCTCGCACAGCGGTCGAGGCCCACCACACCGTAACCCTCGCGGCCATCGACCCAACAAGTGTGGCGTGTGTGGCAGCCTCAACCATCTCATGTCCGCCTGCACTGCCACGGATGACGCTATCCTTAAGTGAAATCTCGCCAAGCGTAAGCTGACAGTCCAGAAGTACGGCGCCGCTGACGGCACCCCCTCTGCTCACGCCGCGCTTCTGAGCGACGTCCCTGCCGACGACGCCCCCGCCGATGACACCGACTGCCTACCCACCCTCGAGGACTGCGCTGATGACTGCGCTGACGACGAGGTGAGTGTCCCATTCAGCTCTGTGGCATTCTCCTCTTCCCTCGCCCCGGGTCGTAACCTGTCACAGTTTTGGGTCGTAGATTCCGCATGCTCGATTAACCTCACTGCGTTCCGAGATGACTTCGTGAAATTCACGCCCCCCTCCGCTCCCTCTCGCGTGGGCGGTGTCGGCGTTGACGTTAAGGGCAGTGGCTCAGTGCGAATTTCTGTCAGACTTGCCTCTGGCCAGCTCATTTACCGCACTGTGTATGCACTCTACACCCCTGACCTATCATCTCGCTCCGCACAGCGTATCGGCAGACTACTTAGTGTCAGCTGGATGCAAACTCACACCGGCTCTGAATTCATATTCCCCTCCAACTCTGACACTGGTTTGCTTTTGGTACCCACAGGCATGGGTGTGCTAAAACCTTCCGGAAACGGTCTCTACCTCCTCCCCCACCAGCCGGACCTCCCTTCAAGCCCATCCGCACCGGCGGCACTTGACCCCTCACCTCAGGTTGCCCTTACTGCCCAGTGTGATCCCATCCTATGGCACCGCCGATTTGGCCACCTCAACATGCAAAGCCTTCAGGCCCAGCATAATCACGGTGTCCCGACTAGCCCTGTGTTACCTAGCGTTGTAACCAAAGTTTCTTGCGAGTCTTGCTTACTTCACAAAGCCACAGCTGCACCACGCAACACAGCCGCTTGCGCGAAGCCATCCCACCCCCTCCTCAACCTGTCCGCTGACCTCTGGGGCCCGGTCAATGTCCCCTCCCCACATGGCCTCTGTTACTGCTTGCTCGTCATCGACCACCACACCAACTACATGTGGGTGCGGTTCCTTAAGTCTAAAGACGACGCATGTTCGGAATTGGAAACCATCCTCTTGGACATCAAACACCTGCATGCCCACCATCACTCCCAGACGGGCGCGTTCGCACCGGTCCTCAAGTTTGACTCAGATTCTGTGTTTGAAGCTGCTGTCACTCGCCGGATGTGCGCACACCTCGGCGTCGGGGTACAGTTCTCTGCCCCATACGCCCACCACATGCTCGGAAAGGCCGAACGTCCATGGCGCACTATCCGGGACAATGCATCGGCGATGCTCCACAACATGGCCGTTCCCAACTCCATGTGGTCGTGCGCTGTCAGCACTGTTGTGTACCTTCGCAACCGCACATACATTCGCTCGGTCGGACCTAATGGGGGCGTCCCCCTCACACTCCTTACGTCGTCGGTGCCCGACGCCTCCAAGTTCCGCGTCTTCGGCTGCGCCGTTTTCGCCAAGGTCCCCGACAAACAACGTCGGAAACTCAGTGAAAAAGCATTTCGCGGCGTCATGGTGGGCTATCCCCCTGACGCACCCGGGTATCGTGTCTACAATCCGGAAACGCGTCGCATCACCACTTCCGTACATGTTGTCTTTCACGAAGACACACCAGGCTTCGACACACAACCCTCCGTCGACTCGACCATCACCGACTCTTCGGAAGACGTACCCGCACACTCACCCCTACCCCCCCCGACAGCCCCTCGCCATGCTCGGCTCCGCTCCAACCCCATTCGCTACGGCGATATGGTTGCCCACATGTCCGACTACCCACCACCCTCGTAACGGCGTGTTGTGATCCTGAACAAGGCAAAGCTCAAGAGGACATCTTTGAGCACCCTCACGTCCCCGACCTTGTCACGGGTCCCCCACACACACCTGCCGGCACGTCCTCTACCGCCGTCGCCCTCCTCTCCGCCCGAGAGTGTGTGGAACCAAAATCCTACCGGGCTGCGCTGGACAGCGCCCAAGCCCCCCAATGGCAAGCCGCTATGCAACACGAGTATTCCTCCCTCATCAGCAACGGCACGTGGGACCTTGTGGACCTCCCCCCAGGCCGCATGGTCGTCAACAACATGTGGATCTTCAAAGTCAAGTCGGATACAGCCGGCGACGTCTCCCGCTTCAAAGCGCGGTTCGTCGCCAAGGGGTGCAGTCAACGCGCCGGACTGGACTACACGGAGACCTTCTCCCCGGTCATCCGCATGGCCAGCCTGCGTCTCTTCCTAACCATCGCAGCCGCCCGCGACCTTGAACTCTGCCAGCTTGACATCGACACAGCGTTTCTCTACGCCCCCATCCGTGAGGATGTGTACATCCGCCAGCCCCTCGGCTTCACCGATGGAACGTCCAAGGTTTGTCACCTCAAGCGCTGCCTCTACGGCCTTAAGCAGTCCCCCCGCGAGTTCAACATGCTACTTCGTGCATGGCTCGTCGACCATGGATGGCAACAATGCGTCTCCGACCCGTGCATCTACATCTTCCGCACCGGCCACGTTTTCGCCATGATCGCCCTGTACGTCGATGACATTCCCGCGGCCTGCAATGATGCCACTTGGCTCGCATCGTTCAAAGCCCAACTCGGAGCACGGTTCAAGATCAAGGACCTAGGCGACCTCTCCCAACTCCTCGGCATGCACATCACCCGCGATCGATCCACGCGCACGATCTCACTGGACCAGTCCAAGTACCTGCGCGACATCCTCGCCAAGTACGGCATGTCCGACTCTAAGCCGTCGTCCCTTCCGATGGACCCGGGCTTTCTCGCCGGCCTCGCACACTTGAATTCGCCCTCTCTCACAGGGGTGGCCAAGGACGTCTACCCCAGCCTCCTGGGCAGCCTCCAGTATGCAGCCGTTTGTACACGCCCCGATGTCTCCACGGCGTTGAGCATCCTCGGCTCTGCCCAAGCCTCACCCACCGAGGCACACTTGCAGGCTCTGAAAAAGGTCCTCCGCTACCTCCATGGCACCATCGACATGCGCCTGACGTTGGGGGGGGGCCTGGACCACAGCCTCCAACTCACAGGCTTTGCCGACGCTGATTGGGCCAACGACAGCAGCACCCGCAAGTCTCGCTCCGGCTATCTCTTCACCCTCGGACGCGGGCCCATCAGTTACAAGTCCAAACAACAGACTTGTGTGGCTCAATCCACGTGTGAAGCCGAGTACTACTCTGCGGCTGACGCCACCAAGGAGGGACTCCACCTCCGACAACTCCTGGGGGAAATCTTCGACTCCCCCATCACCGAAACCACCACCATCTGGGAGGACAACCAAAGCGCCATTGCATACTCCCAGAATGCCTTGGTCAGCGAGAAGACTAAACACATCGGCCTGAAGTGGCACTTCCTCAAAGACCACGTGGAGCAAGGGACCATCAAGTTGAGGTACCTCCCCACTGACCAGATGGTGGCTGACATGCTCACCAAACCCCTCCCAGGACCTGCACTAGCAAGACACCGAAGTGCGATCCTTGGAGGACAAGACCCAATGCAACGCTTCATCCCGTAGCTACCTTCATGGGGAGTGTTGTAAGTAATACCGTATACGTATTAGTTGCAGATAGCTACTGTAAGCTACTCTAGATATGATTAGTACATGTCTAGATCGGACATACCGATAAACTGTTTGACTCGGTACAGAGCTGTCGCTAGGCTACAGCTCTAACGCTTCTGTTGTCCCGACACCACGCCTGTAGGCTGGTTGTCGCCGTAACTGTTCCGTTTGCGGGACTGTGACTGTAACTACGTTTGCGTACGTTATCTTCCACACGCGTGGTGTCGGGACAACAGAAGTGTGAGAGCTGTAGCCTAGCGACAGCTCTGTACCGAGTCAAACAGTTTATCGGTATGTCCGATCTAGACATGTACTAATCATATCTAGAGTAGCTTACAGTAGCTATCTGCAACTAATACGTATGCGGTATTACTTACAACACTCCCCCTGAAGGTAGCTACGGGATGAAGCGTTGCATTGGGTCTTGTCCTCCAAGGATCGCACTTCGGTGTCGTGCTAGTGCAGGTCCTGGGAGGGGTTTGGTGAGCATGTCAGCCACCATCTGGTCAGTGGGGAGGTACCTCAACTTGATGGTCCCTTGCTCCACGTGGTCTTTGAGAAAGTGCCACTTCAGGCCGATGTGTTTAGTCTTCTCGCTGACCAAGGCATTCTGGGAGTATGCAATGGCGCTTTGGTTGTCCTCCCAGATGGTGGTGGTTTCGGTGATGGGGGAGTCGAAGATTTCCCCCAGGAGTTGTCGGAGGTGGAGTCCCTCCTTGGTGGCGTCAGCCGCAGAGTAGTACTCGGCTTCACACGTGGATTGAGCCACACAAGTCTGTTGTTTGGACTTGTAACTGATTGGCCCGCGTCCGAGGGTGAAGAGATAGCCCGAGCGAGACTTGCGGGTGCTGCTGTCGTTGGCCCAATCAGCGTCGGCAAAGCCTGTGAGTTGGAGACTGTGGTCCATGCCCCCCCCCAACGTCAGGCGCATGTTGATGGTGCCATGGAGGTAGCGGAGGACCTTTTTCAGAGCCTGCAAGTGTGCCTCGGTGGGCGAGGCTTGGGCAGAGCCGAGGATGCTCAATGCCGTGGAGACATCGGGGCGGGTACAAACGGCGGCGTACTGAAGGCTGCCCAGGAGGCTTGGGTAGACGTCCTTGGCCACTCCTGTGAGAGAAGGCGAGTTCAAGTGTGTAAGGCCGGCGAGGAAGCCTGGGTCCATCGGAAGGGACGACGGCTTAGAGTCAGACATGCCGTACTTGGCGAGGATGTCGCGCAGGTACTTGGACTGGTCCAGCGAGATTGTGCGCGTGGAGCGATCGCGGGTAATGTGCATGCCGAGGAGTTGGGAGAGGTCGCCTAGGTCCTTGATTTTGAACCGTGTTCCGAGTTGGGCTTTGAACGATGCGAGCCAGGTGGCATCATTGCAGGCCGCGGGAATGTCATCGACGTACAGGGCGATCATGGCGAAGACGTGGCCGGCGCGGTAGATGTAGATGCACGGGTCAGAAACGCATTGTTGCCATCCATGGTCGACGAGCCACGCACGAAGTAGCATGTTGAACTCGCGGGGGGACTGCTTAAGGCCGTAGAGGCAACGCTTGAGGTGACAAACCTTGGACGTTCCATCGGTGAAGCCGAGGGGCTGGCGGATGTACACATCCTCCCGGATGGGGGCGTAGAGAAACGCTGTGTCGATGTCCAGTTGGCAGAGTTCAAGGTCGCGGGCGGCTGCAATGGTTAGGAAGAGACGCAGGCTGGCCATGCGGATGACCGGGGAGAAGGTCTCCGTGTAGTCCAGTCCAGCGCGTTGACTGCACCCCTTGGCGACGAACCGCGCTTTGAAGCGGGAGACGTCGCCGGCTGTATCCGACTTGACTTTAAAGATCCACATGCTGTTAACGACCATGCGGCCGGGGGGGAGGTCCACAAGGTCCCACGTGCCGTTGCTGATGAGGGAGGAATACTCCTGTTGCATAGCGGCTTGCCATTGGGTGGCTTGGGCGCTGTCCAGTGCAGCTCGGTAGGATTTTGGTTCCACACACTCTCGGGCGGAGAGGAGGGCGATGGCAGTAGGGGACGTGCCGGCAGGTGTGTGTGGGGGACCAGTGACAAGGTCGGGGACGTGAGGGTGCTCAAAGATGTCCTCTTGAGCTTTTCCTTGTTCAGGATCACAACACGCCGTTACGAGTGTGGGTGGGTAGTCGGACAGGTGGGCAACCATATCGCCGTAGCGAATGGGGTGGGAGCGGAGCCGAGCATGGCGAGGGGTTGGCGGGGGGGGTAGGGGTGTGGGTGATGTGAGGTCAATTGGGTGGGATAGGGGTGAGTCTGCGGGTACGTCGTCCGAAGAGTCGGTGATGGCCGAGTCGACGGAGGGTTGTGTGTCGAAGCCTGGGGTGTCTTCCTGAAAGACAACATGTACGGAAGTGGTGATGCGACGCGTTTCCGGATTGTAGACACGATACCCGGGTGCGTCAGGGGGATAGCCCACCATGACGCCGCGAAATGCTTTTTCACTGAGTTTCCGACGTTGTTTGTCGGGGACCTTGGCGAAAACGGCGCAGCCGAAGACGCGGAACTTGGAGGCGTTGGGCACCGACGACGTAAGGAGTGTGAGGGGGACGCCCCCAGTAGGTCCGACCGAGCGACTGTACGTGCGGTTGCGAAGGTACACAACAGTGCTGACAGCACACGACCACATGGAGTTGGGAACGGCCATGTTGTGGAGCATCGCCGATGCATTGTCCCGGATGGTGCGCCAGGGACGTTCGGCCTTGCCGAGCATGTGGTGGGCGTATGGGGCAGAGAACTGTACCCCGACGCCGAGGTGTGCGCACATCTGGCGAGTGACAGCAGCTTCAAACACAGAGTCAGAGTCAAATTTGAGGACCGGTGCGAACGCGCCCGTCTGGGAGTGATGGCGGGCATGCAGGTGTTTGATGTCCAAGAGGATGGTTTCCAATTCCGAACATGCGTCGTCTTTAGACTTAAGGAACCGCACCCACATGTAGTTGGTGTGGTGGTCGATGACGAGTAAGCAGTAGCGGAGGCCATGTGGGGAGGGGACATTGACCGGGCCCCAGAGGTCAGCGGACAGGTTGAGGAGGGGGTGGGATGGCTTCGCGCAAGCGGCTGTGTTGCGTGGTGCAGCTGTGGCTTTGTGAAGGAGACAAGAGTCGCACGAAACTTTGGTTACAGCGCTAGTTAACACAGGGCTAGTCGGGACACCGTGAGTGTGTTGGGCCTGAAGGCTTTGCATGTTGAGGTGGCCATATCGACGGTGCCATAGGACGGGATCACACTGGGCAGTAAGGGCAACCTGAGGTGAGGGGTCAAGTGCCGGCGGGGCGGATGGGCTGGAAGGGAGGGCCGGCTGGTGGGGAAGGAGGTAGAGACCGTTTCCGGACGGTTCTAGCATACCCATGCCTGTGGGTACCAAAAGCAAACCAGTGTCAGAGTTGGAGGGGAATATGAATTCACAACCGCTGTGAGTTTGCATCCAGCTGACACTAAGGAGTCTGCCGATACGCTGTGCTGAACGAGATGATAGGTCAGGGGTGTAGAGTGCATACACAGTGCGGTGAATTAGCTGGCCAGAGGCAAGTCTGACAGAAAGTCGCACTGAGCCACTGCCCTAACGTCAACGCCGACACCGCCCACGCGAGAGGGAGTGGAGGGGGGCGTGAATTTCACGAAGTCATCTCGGAACGCAGTGAGGTTAATCGAGCAGGCGGAATCAACGACCCAAAACTGTGACAGATTACGACCCGGGGCGAGGGAAGAGGAGAATGCCACAGAGCTGAATGGGACACTCACCTCGTCGTCAGCGTCGTCATCAACGCAGTCTGCGAAGGTGGGTAGGCAATCGGTGTCATCGGCGGGGGCGTCGTCGGCAGGGACGTCGCTCAGCAGCGCAGCGTGAGCAGAGGGGGTGCCGTCGGCGGCGCCGTACTTCTGGACTGTCAGCCTACGCTTGGCAAGATTCCACTTAAGAATAGCGTCATCAGTGGCATTGCACGCGGACATGAGATGGTGGAGGCTGCCACAAACGCCACACTTGTTGGGTCGTTGGCCGCGAGGGTTACGGTGTGGTGGGCCTCGACCGCTGTGCGAGCCGCGGCCCGCAGCGACGAACGCGGAGATGGGAGGAGGTGATATGTCCGGAGCGGTTGCGTCCGGAGCAGGGTTGTCTTCCATGTTGTGCGCAAGGTGTAGAATGCTCGCCATAACTTCATCAGCCGACATGATGTAGTCCGTGTCGAAGGCGTTGATGACGCATTGCTTCGCCTGACCGTGTGGGCCGCTGCTAGAAATGCCGCGCAGCATGAGGAGACCGAGGTGGTGGGGGTGGATGGCAACGGAGCCATCAGCCAACTGGCATGTGTCGTTGTACTCGTCAAAGGTCTGGCGCATGTAGTGGACATAGTCACTGAGTGACTGACCGGGGCGCTGTCTGACCGTGAGATTGTCCAAGAGGGACAAGGAGCGAGCAAAAGACCGACAGTCAAGGCGTTCACAAAGGATGTCCCACGCGGCGGCGGCGCAGTCTGGGCGTGCTGGAGAAACGCATTTCATGGCTTGGTCAGCGCGCTTATTCGCGCTGGCTGCATGGAGGAGCAGCGTGTAGGCGTAGTGTTGCGCTTGTTCGTCGAGCCAGACGCCGGAGTCGCGGATGGCCAGCTGAGGAATGAGGTATGCGGCCTTGATGGAGAGGAAATTAAGGAAGGTCCTCTTCCATTGCTTGAAGTCCGTGGTCGGGCACATGACGGGGACCGACATCTTCATGGACCGGTTGAGGGCGTCCTTGTCGAAGCCGGGGGCTTCGTGTGCCGCCCGGTTGATGACCACCGGGTCGATAGTGGGGCGACGACGGCCCCGGGGGTTGGGGTCGCCATGTTGGAGTGGGGGAGAGTGTCGGCCATGAAAGGGAGGAGGTGGGCCACCGGGAAAGGGAGAGCGGCCGGCCATGGGACGCGGCGGGCCGTACGAGTGCGGGTGGTCACGGTAGGGGGGGATAAGATGAGAGGGCGCCTCCGTGATTTGGGGGCCGGGGTGGTGAAGGGCGTATCCGGCGTGGGGGAAGGGGGGAGGTGGTGGGAGGTGATCAACCCGGATGGCGTGACGCGAGGGGTCGTAGTGCGCCTCGGCACGCGCGGGCTCGCGGGGCGCATCGTGGCGGCGCTGTGCGACTGTGGGGTCGGTAACAGGGGCTGCAGCAGGAAAGAGTGTTTCTGCGTCCGGGGTTACGAAACCAGGCTGGGTATGGTCACTCAGGTGGAGGGTGTGACCGTCGTGGCTGTGCCGGACGGGTTCGAGTGGGGCATCGTGGCGGCGCTGAGCTACAGGGGGGTGCGGATTAGCACCCGCAGCAGCGACAGCACCCACGGCCGACTGCGAGTCGACACGAGCAGTTAAGCTCGCCACTTGCGCAACGAGCAGCGCGAGAGTATCGGGGGGGTGATCGAGGGTGCTCTGGTGAGAGCCTGACTCAGGGGAAGCAGCAGGTGAATCAGGCGGGTTTTTCTGCTCCATTTCGACAGAGGGAAAAAAAAGAAAGAGCTGAAGGAAAAAACAGGCAGCGGTAAAAACCGCTAGCCGGACTTGTGCCTAACAGCGGTATGCTAAGAGACGGCCTGATGCCCGCCGACCCCTCGGCCTGTAGCCCCGGGGTGTCTCAGAGCACCTTTTCTGTATCCTCCACCCAGTGTGGGGCACAAGTCGAGGCCAAGGCCAGGACAGGTGGAGCGCTGCGCGAGGTGGCTGATGCGCGAGGCTAGTATAAAAATAAAAATAAAAGGTAAGCTACGGCTGGCGTGCGACCTGTGGATGCGTATTCACCCGACAGTGCACCCCCCCGTTCTCCAGCTTGGACCTGTGTGCACCCTGTCCACACACGACGAGTGCGTCGGTGTGGTTGGCTGGCTATCTCCGGCGGGTGGCTGGCTTAAGAGGGTGGTGGCGGGTTTTAAAAATCGCAGTTTATACTGGCGATACCGCCGACTACAGGTTGAAAGTACTAGGTGTCTAAAGAAACTTGCCTTCTGCGGGAGAGCTGTCGATCGCAGCTCGCCGAACCAGGTTGTCGCGCGTGAGTGACGTGAGGCGGGGGCCCATAACCTATTGAACCATGCAAACACAGTTAGTGTGGAAGATAACGTACGCAAACGTAGTTACAGTCACAGTCCCGCAAACGGAACAGTTAAGGCGACAACCAGCCTACAGGCGTGGTGTCGGGACAACAGAAGTGTGAGAGCTGTAGCCTAGCGACAGCTCTGTACCGAGTCAAACAGTTTATCGGTATGTCCGATCTAGACATGTACTAATCATATCTAGAGTAGCTTACAGTAGCTATCTGCAACTAATACGTATGCGGTATTACTTACAACACACCCCCGAATTATATGCGTGTTTTTTCGGGAACCAACCGAGGGGATTTGGCTGTATTTGCTCCGGGGAGTGGACGCCGATCTCCATGCTTATGGACCATATCCCCCGTTGTCGTAGCTCACATAATGTTTTTCGTCTCCATACTCGCGCATTGTTAATGTTTTGGAGGAGTTCATGGATGAGACGGGGGCAATTAAAGGGAACGACTTGCGTTTGGAGGCTCGCCGAATCCGGTATGGGGCCTCCCGAGATCGCCAGGGGGATGTTGTGTGATTGGATTTTGTGGCTCCGCATAAGCACTTGGTTGTGGATGTTACGGTCACTAGCGCGCTCATGAATTCCAGCGTTCCGGCTGTAGGAGCTTCGCTTCCGCTCCCTGCCAATTGGCGATGGGGGCTCAAGAAGCTAAGCTTGATGCTTACCTCCGCACTTCGTCCTCCCTTGGCACGCCTTCCATTCATTATGTTCATGACTATTACCCCTTTGCTCTTGTTGTCGAGGGCTCTTATTGCGGTTCACCTAGTTGATCGCTTGGCCATTTTGGTGGCAAATCGACCTCATCGACGTTCCCCGCAAGCGTGGGTGCGGCGCGGACTCTCGCTCGCTCTATACGGTCTTAAAGTTATGTCCGCATACATGAGTTTGTACGGTGGTCTACATGTGTTCCCTTCCGTCGATTTCCTTTGGGGAGTTGCGTCGGTAATGCAACGCTTTACTTATGTGGTTTCAACATGGCACGCTGGGTTCCCATCTCCGTGATGCTTTGCAGGAGGGTGGTGTAAATGCTGTTGCCTGCCCCCCCTGCTCTGAGGGCTTTGGCTTCTGTGCTTGCTTTCCATTCTTCCTTATTTTCTGTTTTCTGTAGATTCCACTACGACTTTGTAATTAAAATCAACATCGCTGTGACGTTGAATGTATTGCATCAGTAGAAGGGCACTACAGTCCATTTACGCGTGATGCCCTGCCTACCTCAGCCACACACGCTGACTGACCGCCGAGACGCCGACCGACGACGAAATTGTTGTCTTTGCCCGACGCGCTTTATTCAGCCTCGGAATTAGTCTGGCACCCGTCAGCTCAAGTTGCCCCGCTTACCTCGCCAAGCTAACTCGCGCTGATATACGCTGAGGCCCTCTGTACCCCAGCGCTGCTCCCACACCACGACGGGTTCTCTTGCGCGATGGAGGCGGCCGCATTATCGTCGCCGGCCGAGCCGTTCGCCAGCTGGTGACTGGTGACGCAGCACCACGACAACGATACGGGCGTCAAGCGTCACGCGGTGCCCTTTGGCATCCATTGATCGTATAGAAAGAGCAGGGTGAAGTTCACGGACAGAGTCTTGGCGAACGTGGCGACGGGCGAGGCGCTCTGTACTAATAATAACTATCACCGCGACAAACCTCGGGCGCCAACTGTCGCTTATCGGCGGGAAGCGGAACATCGCTACTGGCACTCCGGAACATAAGCGGGGACTGCTCGTGGAAACCTATATTTCAGGCAGTTACCGTGTCGTGTAGGAGTGCGTGTGCGTTGGTGTCATCGTCGTGAGGCGACGGCCGCGCGAGCAGCGCGCACACAGCACCTCCCTTTACAAGGACAGTATTGCAACGGGGGCACAAGTTGAGGGAGGAGGGAGTTTGGTGGGGTCATGTCGCTGACAGCACTGCGGATATGCGTGCTGGTGGAGGCCACAGCGCCCATGGGGCACTACTTTCCGGAGCTGCGGAGGGAGTGGCTGGCGCCTCTGCTCAGGTCTGACACTCTCACTCGCACTCTGCCCACTCTCACTGTCGACCAAAGAGCCAACCACCCCAACAGCCACCTCTCTTCCCCCCCCTTCATGAACATACTGGAGCTGAAGCTGACCCTCTGACACACATACACACACACACACACACACACACACACACACACACACACAAACACACACACACACACACACACACACACACACACACACACCAACCCCCTCATTCGCCCTCCATGTTTCAGGGGAGCCAAGGCGGCGCATGGCAACCTTGTGGAGTTTGGCCTCATCATGTACCGAACAGTGAAGTTCAGTGGTAAGGCGCACCACCGTGAACGGCTCACTGCACCGCCTGCACACGCTCCGCCTCCCCTTTGCCTGGTGGCTGGTAGTGATAACATGCGCTCACCTTGCTCGCTGCTTACCCCTTCCCTTTATTTGTCACATCCACGCAGACTTTGTTGTGCAGCGTAGCAAATGGACCACCGATGTGGACGATATTTGTGCTTGGGCGGAGAACGCGATGCTCACGGGGGGTGGCTTCCAGGCCACAGCGCTGGCGGAGGGGCTAGAGGAGATGGTGTACATGTGCAAGTCATCGCACAACTTTTCGGGCAAAACGCTGCAGTGCCATTGCATCCTGCTCGCGACCTCCGACCCCAGCCGCGCGCCCATCTTTTGGCCCTACCCCTCCGAATCCTCTCACGCCAGCGGCAACATCTCCTTCCTCCAGCTCGCCATGCAGCTGAAAGCCAACCACAACATCACGATGTCCATGATGCAGGGCGGCGGCAATGCCATCCTGCGGGATATGTTCCGCAAGAGCAGTAACTACAAAGAGGACCGCCACCTGCAGACCGCGCCACACCTTTATGTGCACATCTCCGGGCACTGGGCGGAGGCGGTGCAATGGCTCGTGGAGAAACATGGCCCCCAGATCCTGCCCAAGCCCGGCATCAAGCCGCCAAACCCAGCTGCCAACCTGGGAATCCCAAGTAACCCCAACTTTTTTTCTCGTTTGATCTCATGCTTTACTTGCTCTGTTTCAGTTCTGAATTCCCGTCCCTGCTTCTCATGCTCCGTTTTTGGCGTCCCGTTTACGTATTCTGACCTCAACCGCACACCGCTATGTATTTTGAGTTGTGTCGGTATTGTGTGGCCCCCTTCCACCATCTTGACCCCTGCCATGCATGATTCCCCTTTTGTTTGTTTGCCCTTCCTCCTTTCCCGTGTATGTTATGACCTTGAATCGTCGCTTCTCGTGAAGTACGCCTTTGACGAATTTTAATGGCGCTGTTTTGACTTAACACACTTTGCCTATCATCCAGAGTGACCATGCATGCTCGTTGTTATGCTGTCCATCCCTCCTCTCCTACTAGCACGATGTGGTTTTGACCCCCTCTATTCCTCGCCGGTGTGGTGTCTTTTTGGCTATCCCTGTAATTGTGCAGTCAATTTTCTTTGTGGTTGAATGCAACCCTTTCCGAAGCCGTGCAGTGCTTCTGCGGCCCGTATTCTGAACCTTCCACAATAATGACCTAATTACAGCGCCCCCCCCCAAGACGCAAAAAATGCCCGAGCGTGATGTTCCTTTATTTGACAGTGTTTCGCTGCCTCCACTAAACCGTAGATCGGCACTGACACCCAATGTGCCCGCACTGTGCGTAGTTCCGCCCGGCGTCACCCCACCTCCGCACTTGCCTCCTGCTGCCGTGTCTGCGCAATCCTGTCAGACAATCGTCAACGGAGGCGGTCTGCAGCGGGCGACGGGGCTACCGCAAGCCGCATTACATCAGCAGCAGGCTCCCCATTTGGGTGTGCTGCAGGGCCAGCAAGCCGCGCAGCAACAGCAGCAGCCGATGATCGGATTGCAGCAGCAGCAGGCGCCTCAGCAGCAGGGTAATTTGGGGATGCAGCAGGTGAACGTGCCCACATTCCGAGGGACCCTACCATTTTAGTTTATTCACGTCACCCTGGAGATTTGGCGAGCGCTGTTTAATAGTTTTCCCGTCAAATGCTTTCCATTCGTGAGAGTCTGTTGTCGCGGTTGTATAGTTTTCTTTCAAAATAACTTACTTACTGCTGACTTGTGTTATTGCTGGTGTAGGTGGCTCCGAATATGGCCCAGCCGGGGGTGCAGCAGCAGCAGCCGGGTGGTGCTGGGTTCGGACAACCCGGGCAGATGGTGGGGGCTCAGGGGATGCAGGGGCAGCAGGGGGCGATGGGTTTCGGTATGCATGGGCCTGGGGGTGGTGCAGGGATGCAGGGCAGTGGGGGGCAGATGGGTATGGCGAGACCAGCGGGGCAGCAGGCGCCGTCTGAGGTAGCCAAGCCGCCGTTGCGTGACGTGTGGCGTGGCACCCTGGCCATCAACGCCAAGCAGGCACAGAAACCGGGCGGCGAGCCAATGCCTCTGTTTGTAGGACTGGCGAAGCTGATCTTGACGACCCCGCAGCCCATCAACCTATCGTGGCCGCCGTTGCTGGTGATCCGGAAGTTTGTGTCGCAGGAGAACTTAAGAAAGTACTTTGAGGCGCTGAAGATAGACACCAACAACTCGCCTAAGGTGGTTTTTTTCCCGACGGAGGTGAAGAACAGTAACCTCATGCTGGAGATGTCCAACAAAAACTACGCCGCCATCGTGGACGTCCCTCCCAATGCCCTCATTTTGCAGTTCAAGTCTCAGAACCGCATGGTTGGAATCCTCCTCCCCAACGCAGGGGGGAATATGTAGTCAGGCGAGTGTAGCCTATTTGCTCGTGAGAGAGGAGGGGAAGGGGGGGGGGGGATTCGATTTGATGTGCCTCTGTGAACTTACACCCTCTGTTATTCATCTCCCTCTGCATAGTTCTGCAATCGCGCCGTCAATGCTTGGCTCACTCATCACCTTCACATCGCTCACCAGCACGTACACGGGCACGTTGGCCGCCAGCTGATGGAAGTCGTCCCGTTGTCTTGCGTAGTCCTGTGCCATGGTCAAATGGGTTGTGGACATCACGGGTCGTATCGGGGAAGGGCGTTGCTTAAATGTGAGCAAGAGGCATCTATGCACCGTATAATGCCAGTGTGTGTGTGTGTGTGTGTGTGTGTGTGTGTGTGTGTGTGACACAGAGGAGTGATGTGTATGCGTGTGAGAGAGAGAAAGAGTGGGGGGCAGAAAGGACATGCATGCATGCATGCATGTGTGTGTGTGTGTGTGTGTGTGTGTGTGTGTGTGTGTGTGTATGTGTGTGTGTGTGTGTGATGATAGAGGGCGAAGTCATATGTGGGGGAGTGTGTTTGTGTGCATGGGTGGTGGATGGGGGAGGGTGCGCGGGTAAAGTGTTTGCGACATCTTTGTTTAAAAACTCTGAGGGGGAGAGGGGGGAGGGGTGGGACCTTTTGGGTAATTAGTACAGCAGCCTTGCGTCCGCGCGACAGTTCATTCGTCACCTCTGTCTCAGCATGCTTAAGCTCAGCCTCCCCACACTGCTGGTGGTCGTACAGTGCACTTGTGCCAGACACAAAGGAGGCGCCCATGTAAAGCAGCTGACGCCTCAGCGCCTGTCGGCACATAGTCATGACGAAATAATATCAATACAATTGTGAAATAAATAAGAATCCAAACACCAACCACAACTTAGTCCTGCTGTCAAATGCTGATCGATTGGAGGAGTGTGTGTGTGTGGGGGGACTTACCTGCGGGCAAGCAATGCCTGTGAGGCAAACAAGATGGACGCCAAGCAGTGCATCCCCAATTGGCAGGGACTCGCCCATATCATTCGCACTTCGCACCCCTGCATTGATACAGTATCAACATGTAACGTGATCCGATTAGGGTGTTGGCATGCCTACATTAAGCCACGTTGTAAAAAGAATGCGACGATGAAAGGGGAGCACAAGAGGGGTTAGCACCTTGATAATGTGGCGGCTTCAGACGTAGCACTGCTCTGGGCACCATCTGAGACCGCACAACCGTTGCATGAAGCCGTAGAGAGCAGAGGGACGACAGCGCCGCCCGTCCACTGTCCTCCGCCTGCTGCTCACGCCCCTCGCAGTGGTGCATCACGATGATGTCCGCCCGTCCCAGTGCGGATGGGGGCTCGCGGAGAGGGCCCCGTGGAAGGATGTGCCCGTTTCCGAAGCCGCTGAGGCAGTTGACCATACATATCTGAACGGAAAGAGGGAAAAGTGGAGGGGAAAGCAGTTTGTGGCGTCGTGCTGGAATGAGCGAGTAAGTAGAAAGTACGCGAGGTGGGATTGCTCGGCGAAAGAAAAGTGGCCTATATCGTTTCACTCGCCCCTCGCGAATGCGTTTGCGTGCTACATCAATTTTTCCTGCTCCTACGGCCAGCCTTTTCCGTGTGGCACGCTCTTCGGAGACGATAAGTTAGCATTGAGGAGGGGTGTAGTTTCGAGGGAAGGGGAGTGGGGAGACAATCACGGAGGGGTAGGGGGGACATGGGGAGGTAAGGGGCGTTGGCCAACCTCGAGGTCACGAGCGAGTCGGAGGTGTTGCATGCCGTCATCCAGGAGCACGATTCCGATGTCGGGGTGAGAGGCAAGCATCTGGTGGGATGGAAAGCATCGGCACCAAGTGAGTGGTGCTGGCCGGCTCGTAGGAGGGAGTAAGCGGGCGCATTGGGCCGAGGGGGGGACTCAAAGTTAAATTTTCGTACACCAAGCACCAATATATGTTTAACTGCAAAACGCATTATAGACACGAGGACAGGGAAATAGCAGGGGAACCAAGAGGGCAAGAGTGACACCAAGCACCACCTATTCCACAAACCAGTTGTTTACGCTACATTGTGTGCATGGAAGGGCCTTCACGCGTATGCCATCTTTGTCTGCCTAAGACCTAGGAGGGAGTTGTGGGGGGGGCTTACTAAAATCGTTGCTGGTTCATGGCTGGTATGAGAATGAAAATGATTTACAACATGTCGCCTGCTGTCTCTGGGCCCTCCCAACTAAGCCGTCGCCTATACATTCCGTCCTCTCCGATATAGCCGGTACTATCTGTTGTGAAGCGCCATCACCGTCGCGGGTGGGGAAGACGTGGGGGTAAGGAGGGGGTGGGGTGTTGCCTGTGTGGCTAGCGCAGCTCGGTTTGCGCCTGTGGCGACGAGGGCGGGTGTGTCGCTGAGGCGTTGCGCGAGCATGTGGGCCTCGTCGCCGCCGAGGTAGCCGCGGGAGAGGATGAGGGGGCGCAAGGCGTGTCGGTCCCAACACCGGCGGGCCAGCCAGTCCACCATGGGCGTCTTGCCTGGGATGGCAGGCATTGGCGGACGGGGGTGAGGCGGAATGGGTGAACAAAGGATTGACATCCATACATTTTAAGGCAAGTCACTACCCTAAAATGAAACCCTAAAACACGAGCCCTAATCGTGTGACCCATTCCGTCCGCAAAGCGGCCGTTCGTAGTCGACTGCAGCGATTCATGTAGCAGAATATATTTGAAATTACACGCGAGGCTGCTGTGATTGAAGTGCCTCACCGTTGCCGCCCCACGTGATGTTGCCCACGCTGACTACTGGCACAGGCAGCCTGACTTGTTTCAGCATCCCTGTTTGGTAAAGGTAAAGACGGGCGTTCGCGACCGTTGACACCACTCCGCTGGCGACCTCGAGCAGCGGAAAAAGCAGTAGCCTCCTGATTGCATATACGATCGAGGGTCAAAGGATGGCGAGTTGCAATATTACCCCAGCGGCTGCCTGACTTGCGGCTCTAGCTTTTCCGATCTGGTTTGTCGAGAATATGTCGAGCAGTGTCGCGGCCCTGCCCTGTTTGCTATAATAAAATATCCAAGTTAAAGGATGAATTCAGACAGCACCTCTTAAATGATTCATTGTCCGCGAATGTAGAGTGTACCTGTACAGTGGGTGCTCCCGCGCCGACGTGCTGCTGTACGCGATTTCTTGGAGCTCCCGAGAGACAGACGCTCGGACGCGGCTCCAAATCGAGTCAAACATACTTGGCCGGAAGCTCATCCGTGAGTGCGCCTAGGCTTTATCCGATTGCACTGTGTACTGTTGGCAAATCTCGGTGCAAGTAGGTCCATAGGTGACAGCAGCAGGGGGGATGAACCTAGTCGCGGGCGCGCCAGCTTCTGTTGGGGCGGGCTGAGCAGGATGAGGTGGTTCAGCGCCAGGACGGCGCTGATGACGACTGATGACGGGGCGCCGGTACAGCGGTATGTGGTACGTTAAGCAATACAGATGTAATAACGATGATGAGCTGGCAAATGGGACCTATTTTCACCGTCCGCTCCAGCTACTGAGTGTGTAATGAAGTTTCTAATCTGTACGAAAGGATACCCATCACATGCTATGCGTGCACGCATGACGCACGAGACGACACTAAATTCGTTTTCAAGCGAGATTCATCCGTTCAGATAAGGATAAGATTGTCGCCATAAATATGCATTTTACATACAGTACCCGTCCACATCATCATTGCGGATCGTCAATTACATATCAATTATGCAGAAAACGTACAAGTAAATCCGCTTTTATGAGTTTCGAGGTTTAAGCAAAATTCATATCCGCTGCTTCCCCTAACAAGCTCCTGCCGCTGTTGTGGCCCAAACGAGTGGTAGGCGACCATCGAGTCCTCGTCGTCGCACTTATCCTGCGAGCCCTTCCTGCTTACCCGCGTCACATCTTGAATCTTGGTCATTTCTGAAAACGGGGTTAAGGATTTGGGTCTGAGCTATCTGGCGTATCGTAAGTTTGCTTACGATACTCCGCGAAACGCTGGCAAATTTTTGTCCAGCGCCCATTTCTTGTGACATAAATTCCAGCCAGTAATCCTCAGCCTCGACGCTACCGTCTTCGGCCGCGGACCTGACGAACCTGCTCTAAGAAACATAATTTATGCCATAGGGGAGACGTCAGCTTCGCTCTAATTGTCCATCGATTGGCTATAGTCGAATTTGCAGAGGTATTAGCGCCAGTGCTCGCGAAGCCGGCTTTCCTTTCCCCGAGTCTCCTCCCGTGTCGTACCCATCATGGTGGCCTCACCCCCCACCACCGCCGAGCGCCGAGTCTCCAACGGCGGTAGCGAGGGCGGCTCCCGAATCAAGTTACGACGGCTATATAAAGCCAAGAAGGGGCGCCGTAGCCGTATGGACCCCGTGCCGTTACCGGCTCTACTCAAGCGCCCACCGTCGCCTACCGGCGTCGGTCTTTCCGTCATTCGTGCAAAACTTCTTTTCGCTGCGCACAGAGGCGACGTGCTGCAGGTCGCCACCCCCCTTGCCTTCCTCCCATCTCCGCCTCTTCCACTTACGAGCCCACACTCTGAATTAAACGTACCTACAACCGCGCTGTTTCTTCTTCCCGCCATCACGACCTCCACTCGCCCAACGAGTACGGAGTACGGGTGATGAGCCGATTCTCGGATTGTTGTCCGGACATCAAACGCCGCTCCGCTCCGACGTCCGCCCAACGCGTCCCTTTTCACCGACTTCGCAGGTTCGGGAGCAGCTGGCCACCGGAGCCGACCCAAACGTGCAGGACCGTGACGGATGGTCCCCACTACTCGCAGCAGCCAACAGGGGTGACGTTGCGGTGCTCAAGGCACGTCCGCCCTCGTCATAGTAGCCATAAAGTAATTCACCTCCGGACAACAACGCAATTTATCATCCTCGCTTAATAGGCGTTGACGTCCGGCCATGACGCGCAGATACTTCTGGAGGCTGGCGCGGACGTGCATAAACGGGATAAACGGGGCAGGACGGCAGTGACGGACGCCGCCGCCTCCGGCTGCGTCGAGGCGGTGAAGGTGACGGGCTCCCGAGTCTTATTATAGTCGAGGAGTGTGGTTTAGTGTCAGATCTCAAATGGCATGTGAATTAGGGTTTGTTTGTGATGATTAGGTTTTGCTTGAGGCTGGGGGCGACGCGAAGGCAGCGGATAGGCAAGGATCGACGCCGGTGTATAAGGCGGCGCAGGAGGGGCACGTTGAGGTTGTGGAGTATTTGGTGGGTGCGGGGGTGGGGATCGAGGTGAACCGGAGCGACGGACGGACGCCGTTGTATGTGGCGGCGTTGGAGGGTCACACGGAGGTGGTGAGCGAGTTGGTGAGTGCGGGGGCGGAGCTGAACTGTGCGGCCGCGGACGGGACGTCGCCGGTATGGATAGCGGCGGAGAGGGGGCACGCGGAGGTCATCATGGCACTCGGTATCGCGGGCGCAGACCTAGACCTACCTAACAAGGTGCCTGTTCTTCCAGCTTGTCCAGCCAAACTCTCCCACCCCAAACCCGAACATTCACACTCACCCTTCCTCTCACCCACCGGAATAGCCCCCCTCCCACCCAAATACGCGCACATGTACACATGTAAATCCACTGATATACACACAAACATCCGGCACTCACTGAACACACACACACACACACGCACACACACACACACGCACACATATGCACACACTCACACACACACTCTCACACACACACACACACACACACACACACACACACGCGCGCACACACACACACACACACACACACACACACACACACACAAGCGCGCGCACACACACACACACACACACACACACGCACACACACACACACACACACACACACACACACACACACACACGCACACACACACACACACACACACGCACACACACACACACACGCACACACACACACACACACACACACACGCACCCCCCCCACACACACATATCAATAAGCACACGCTGAGGCATATACACCCACCAACCACTGGCCCACCCACAGACACCCACTCGATCACCCACTCTAACTCACACATTCAAATGAATTAACCGACACGCTGTGCACATACACACACACAAACACACGACCACACGTACAGGCATTCACATGAATGTATTCATATCTGGAGAGAGAATAATTAATGTTCAACACTCACTCTTACACACACACAGATAAACAAACGCAGTGGGTATACACACACGCACACACACGTACATACACACATACACACACACACACACACACACACACGATAACTCATTTTCATTGTCATACATACACGCAGACATTCACACTCAGAGAATGCAACAGGAATTCTGAAATCAGAGACATATTAGCAGACACGCTGATCATACACACATACACATACACTCGCAGATGTTACAACAATCAGAGGGGCCGATAGACATTCTGAATGAGAACACACCTACACAAACAAACAAATTCCAACACACATATACAAACATATGCGAAAAGCTCACCAGACACACTGAGCACTCCCCCTCCCCCCCCCCCCCCCCCCCCCCCCCCCCCCCACACACACACCCACACATTACACACGCCACCACCATCTTCTACGTACCCACGCACTCGTGCCATGTCGTTCACACACACATATAGGCGTACAGCACACACGCACGCTCAGAAATAGACACACGAATAGTGCTGAAACACACACACACACACACACACACACAAGTACAAACACACACAATATCGTCGGCGCCTCATCGAGCGGTGTCACCCCTCTCTCACCTCCTCTGAACTTGTCCTCTTTTTTGTTGTCTCAGAAAGGCGACACCCCCGCCTGGATCGCCGCCAACCGCGGCCACACCCGCGCCCTCATGGTGTCCCCCTCCCCCCTTTCTGCCCCACCACCCCCTTCCATTCCCCCTTTCTACCGCGGCCCACACACCCTGTCCCGAATTGTGTCAGAAGCAGAGGAAAGCATGATCCTAGGGTCACTGTGCAAGAATGTTTGGGTTTATTCGAGTGCAAGTTTCAAGTGTTCACGCCCAGCTGATATATGTGCTGGAAGAGGGTCATCCGATGTGCGGTGCTTATCTCTTGCAAATTGTGGTGTAACCCTGTCGAATCGGTAATTGGCTTTATTCACGTCGGCTCTGGGTGAGATACTCAATCATATTATTTTTCTGTCAGCTATTGTCTTATTATCGGTTGTGTTAACAACTTATTTGTGGTTCTGATGAAATGCTGCGACTGACTGAGCGACTGACTGACTGACTGACTGGTTGGTGTGAGTGAGGGGATGCAGAGACTGACTGTGATTTTGTTGCCGCTGATGGCGACGGACGGGGGTGTGATCAGATGTTGGCGGCGAATGGGGCAGACATGGGGAAGAGCAACCGGGAGGGCACGCCGCCCATCTGGACAGCGGTCGCCTGCGGACACATCCCCTACGTCCAGGTGAACAAGCGCCCCTGTCCCCCTCAGCGGCGCATTTCGAACGAGTGCGGAAAAATGTACATCACATTTTGATCATCCTACTGCATAATTGCCTGACCTGGAAATCAAGTCATTACAGCGCTAGTACCCGGGTCACAACCAGTTGCGGTTCGGTTAATTAATTCATGTTATTTAATAAATATGTGTATCATTCGGTGGAAAGCTCTGACGCGTCGCCGCATCGACGACATTTCATGATTGATATGACAATACTCATAGCTGTACCCGAATGCCTGTTCTGCGCTGTTGTTTGTGTTCTATGATATCTTGTAATCCAGTCTTTAAAATGATATTGTCCATCATCATGGTTGCAATTTTTTCCTACTCAGAGCTTATTTATATCATACACCATCCTTATCAACATGTCTTTGCGATTCCAAGAACAACTTAGCTGAATCGGACGGACATGGTTGCATAGCAAATCGTGAACATTGTACGATTGCGCTCTCGTGCGGTGTGAAAGTCTGTTAGTGTTCATTTTCCTGTAATCCAGATCTTATGGTGTTCAAGTATTCGCCAAGGCCAGTATTAGGTTTTAGTAAGCCCCCCCCCCCCCCCACCCGGAGGAGTGGATGGCCTCACACACAGCACAAAACACTGTCAACAAGCACTGTTATAAGGATTAGTTTCTAACCAAAAGTTCCTGCTTCGGACATATTTGCTTAAATCTCCCCCTTCACCCATTTTTCCCGGACGTTTTCGGTTCCTATTATATCGCGTAGGTTATAAATATTAACCTTTCAGCTTCTTTTCCACACTTGCTTACAAGTTTTGGTTAACTTGTGCTTTATCTGGCTAATTAAAGATTAAATAAAATGAAACAAATTGGCCCTTATTATTTCCGCTCAGCAAATTTCCCAGCGACCGTCTAGACACCAGCTGTAGGATTTAGGGTTTAATATCTTGAGTGCCATGGGCAATGCGGAGCTACTCAAACGACAACAGTTTATATGTTTGGAATCGTTTCGAGTTTTTTGATGATGCCCAAAAACCGTGTTTTGTGTAAATGTATCTAGGCACTGGAAAATTAGGGCTGTCTTAGGTTTTGATGTGTGGGCGGTGCCACAGTTACTGCTGGCGTGTGGGGTGGAGCCCAACTGTAAGGACGGCGACGGGGACGGGGCGGTGTGGGCGGCGTGTCGACACGGGCGGGAGGACGTCCTGCGCATCCTGCTCGCCAACAGAGGTTGCGTGGAAACCCTAGTGCGCGCCCCCCTCCCTCTCGATAACCTAAACTGAAAAAAACAATTGCTTCAATATATGAAGAAAATAGATTTTGAAATGAATTGTCGGATTAGGTGTATTACTTAGGGTTTTAGTCTCGTGTTTAATTTCACAGGAATGTTGCCTTTTGATTGCTTACAAAATATCTGATGTGAATGCTACAAAACATTTTTTGGCTACTCCGTCAAATGAGGCTTACAACCACCCTTTGAGGCCAAAGGCTTGATAGTCCGCAGTCCATGCTTCATTGTGTTTGTTCGGCTTACTCATAAATTCCCCGCGCAGCATCTCAGCAGCAAAAGGAGTGCAGCTACGTCCTCCCGATCCTATGAGTAATTACTCTAGATTTTGTTTAACTTGTTTTGTAATCAATTTTACCAAAACCTTACATAAAGCAAATTTGCTTTTGCTTTGGAAGACTAATTTGATAATTTTTTCGCTTTCCTGCGTTTTAGGCGTCAGCATCCTGCCCGGGTACGCCCTTCGAAACAAATTCATCTTAATGTTTCTCCTGTCTTACAATATTTCTCAGACATGGCTCCGGAGTCTCGAGTTTGTCAAAGCATGTTTACATTTTTTACTTAATTTATTCTGTTTTTGTAGAAGGAATTGAAGGCTAAGCAATACGTCGCATCACCAGCGAAATGACACATATACACGGACAGTTAAACTCACCCCGCTCTTTCTTTCTCCCTGCGAAGTGCATGACGGTGGCCTCATCCTATATATTGTCCTCGCAGGGCGCTCCACATTCGCTTGCGGCAGCAGCCGCGTCTCGCGGCCACCTCGGCTGCCTCAAAGTGCGCGGCTTATCTCCCCTTTCTGCCATCACCCCATCCTCTACCCCTCCTCGCCACTGCAATGGAGTTGTCTGTGGTGCACTGTAAGGACTCGGTGTGCGAAATCGACCGCCGTCGCTTTCGAGCGCGCCGAGTGTGAATAATTATTGCCTTTTTTGCATTGTCTTTATTCACTACATCGTTTTGTCATTATCTGTTTTGAGTAATCTTCATTTTCTTTCTGGTGCGTGTATGGATGTTATGCATTCTGTTGTGTCCTCATTTCGGGCGGCCGCCAGTCGCCTCAAACACGTCTGAGCTGATCCATTGGGCCAATGCGTCGATCGCAGTCGTCTATTTTGAACAGAATGGATCATATGTAGAAAAACAAGTGTCCCTTTGTCGCGACCGTGCCTGCCAGACGAACCTCGCTGCATAGTGCCTGCTATTATCGCTGCTTCAATGTAATTCCTTTTTTCGGCCAGCTGCACCAATTATATGTGTGTTTGTGTGTGTTGTTTGTGTGTGTATGTGTTTGTGTGTGTTTGTGTGTGTGCAACTATGTGTGTGCGATTGTGTGTATATGTGTGTGTGATGATGCGTGTGTGCGTATGTTAGCGCGCGCGCGCGCGCGTGTGTGTGTGTGTGTGTGTGTGTGTGTGTGTGTGTGTGTGTGTGTGTGTGTGTGTGTGTGTGTGTGTGCGTCTGTATGTTTTATTGCGTGTGTCTGTGAGAGGGATTACGTGTGTATGTGTGTTCATGTGTTTGTGCGTGTGTGCGTGTGTTTGTGCGTGTGATGTGTTTATTTGCAATTTACTAATATCCTATATGCAAGTGTATGTCAAACATTAATGACAGCGGTGTTCCTGCGTCGCTACACACTACGCAGTGGTGCACCTTGCATAAAAACATGTTTAAAGCGACACCCGCATGGCTTGTGTGCGTGTTTACGAATGGCACGCTGAATCGAGTCACTCCGCATGGACCTCCAAACAATGTTCGGGGTTGTTAGATTCTAGAGGAACACGGGGTCGAGGTGTCCGAGTTTGTGGAGGCAGCGAGTGAGAAAGCGGCGGCGCGAGAGTTCGCGTTGGAGCACGCGCACGAGCGGATCGCGCTGCGTCAGGCGGCAAAGGCGTTTCACGACATGAGCAACTCGCCGTTGCCCGCGGAGCCGTCGCCCTCGGCCGCCGACTTTGCGGAGATGGATTTCAGCGATCGACCGCTCGCGCCGATATCACACAAACTGATGCACGACTTCGAGGAGCAGTGGCTCTCCGTCACCGGCGCCCAACAAATGAGGTAAGCCGCACCATTTCATTGGTCATACCTATATTTAATCAGGATTACGAAAACGCTGAATTACATTGAATGCATTTTCGACGATCGGCACAATTTTGCGTTACTTTTTCTGCTGTCTCACTTGCAGTGACTCCAAAGTGGGATCACATTTTTGTCGGAAGCACACTCTTTCACAGTTTCGTGCGTTTTATGTCGTTCGGTAAAGTTGTTTCATTGCGGCAAGACGTGAGAAATTCCCTTTGCTTTATTTATGCTTTCCTTATTTTCTCCTTTCTTTGAATATAATTAACGAATAACGTTTAATCCCCCGCCAAGCTTTGGCTTCGAATGCCGTTACTCCTATTTAGATTTGAAAAATGTTATATCGATGCGACTGTTTGAATTTTTGCGAATGCGTAATTAGTGAAACAATGCAAACTGCTAACGGCACATATATATTTGAATCGGACCGTATTTTTTGGCTTAACATTGCAATTATTTTAATTTGAAACGAGAATTAACGTGGGCCAGTCTGCGTGTTACGGCTATCGTATAACTGAAGTACACATTTTGTGGTTTAGCATGCATTTAAAATGAAGGTGTGTGTGGCTCAATGACGGTATAATTTCATCAGAGTTTGACTGCCAAACTTGACAGCCCGTTCCAGTTTGCTTTTTGTATGTTCATGCTTTTTTGAAATAATATTATGCATTTATTTGATAAAAGCACCACGTCCACGCGGAGTTGTTTGTGGAAATCACGCGTGCCTGTTTCTAATTTATTCTGCGTTTCAAAGGCTACTTAAACGTTAAAACCCCACACTACGAGTACTGGTTTCATTATTAGGGAATTGGCAGGTTTTATCATTAGCACACAGTCGCTGTATAACTACTGAAATGATTCATTTGCGTTTGTTTAATTTGTGCAGATTGGCAGCATCCACCGGCCAGGTCTACGAAATGGAGGTACTGCTGAAGCGGTACGAGCTGAGCGTATTTCCACCCGTACACCCATCGAACTCTCCCAGTGCATTGACCTTTTGCGCCTTTTGTTGTGTCTATTACCGTCACTCTCGCAATAACTTGCTCAGCTCTCTCACCAGTCCCCAGGAAATCACGTACCGGTTGTTGTTCGCGTTATAACTCCGGAGTCTCAAGCCTTGATTGAGGAAGGAAAAACAGAAATGAATTATTTATGTATGTATTATTTATTTTGTATGAGTTTTTTTTTTTGTTTTGCGACGGTGTGCGCTCGGAAAATGGGCAGGGGCGTCCCGGTCGACTCCCCTGGCCCGACAGGCACCACCGCCGCTATTCTCGCTGCGCAGGCGGGACACAGTAACGCGTTGCTGGTGCGCTACTCCGCCTTGATTTGCCTCTTTCCTTTGAATGTATGCACATATGGTACCATATTTACTTATGAAATACACCTTATTCATTTTGACCTTAAACTTGCTTACATTGTTTTACAATAGTTTTTATATTTCATAAATGATTGATAAATGGAAATTTGAGGTGTGGAAATATAACGAGAGCCTATATATTTCCCAATATTTCGAGTGTCGAACGATGTCATTTACCGCCACAGCAACATATAAAAAGCTGCCATTTGAGGCCAATGTTGAGACAGTTCATCTGCCTACCATTTTATTAACTCGATTAATCAGCTTTTAAACTTTCTACCCATTTCACGATAATTTCTAAGGCTGAATGTTTTTAGATCTAGTCGCAGCTACCTATTTAGGTTTTGATTACGTGCAAAGTAGATTGTGCTTCCAATTATACACTCGCGTATCACTGTCAAAATGTGGAACACAATTTTCTTTTGGACATGGCAGCAGTTCCGTGATTTTTGTGTTACATGCATTGCTAATAAAAATGTATAACGTCTATCGTTTTTCCCGTTTTGCTATTATTTTTTGAAATTTAGGGATTAACGCTTTCGGCATTCCCAATGTGACTGCTATTTGCATCGCCGTTCAATCGTCTTGGACTAGTATTTCTGCGATAACAAACTTAGTGTCATGATAGTCTCGAAATACCCAATATAACAATACGCGATGTGTGTGCATTGAGGCGATGAATTACCAATTAGTATTGATAATTTAAATATGTGTACTATTTCAATGAGAGCATTGCTCAATTGTCCCTCTGCAACACCGAACGTGTAGGTACTGCAAGCGATGGGCGCCGACATGAGCGCGCACGACGACGAGGGTCTGACGCCGTTGCGGGCTGCCGCGTCGGAGGGTCAGGCGGCTTGCGTTCAGATAATTCTCGCGAGCGGCGTCCTCGTCGACGTACCGGACACCCACGGGCAGACGGCGACTTACGCCGCCGCGGCCGCCGGTCACGCGGTGTCGTTGCAAATGCTCCTCGACGCGGGCGCCGACCCCGCCCACCGCTGCCCCGACGGCCACGACACCCTCCCGTGGGTCGCCGCCGCGAACGGACACACAGATGTTCTGCGCGTCCTGTTGCAGTACGGCGGCCGCGATCTGTTGTGTCACCCCGTAAACGACGGGTCCACCCCCGCGTGGGCCGCGGCGCGAGCCGGCCACCTCGCCGTTCTGCATTTTCTGCACGACGCGGGCTGCAGCGTGAACACGGTCGCTACTGACGGCACCACACCGCTGTTCATGGCTGCGCAAGAGGGGCACGCGGGTTGCCTGACGTACTTACTTTCAGAAACGGGCGCAGATCCGGAGATTGAACGAGAGGTGAGCTACATTACAAATACGGCCGTGCCTTGCACCTCGGCGGTGTTTCATCTCCCCGGCGTACACCTTTATCTATCGATCAACAACCTGCCCCGCGCGCAATGCTCTCGAGTAGGGTATTTGTGCTCTCCGAACGTCGAAGCGCGCGAACCCAGCGATTATTGCGACTCGCCTTCACTTGTCGACATTCACCTTCTGATGGCCGCGGCTACGAGCATATCCCGTTTCAACCCTACATCCCTTTTGAAACACCTCGATATTGCCGTGTATTTCGAAAGTGTTGAGGAGGTAGACTTGATGTCGAAACGTTGACTATCTTCCCATATATCTGTGAACTCCGCTGCTGGGCACATATAATACGATCTCCTGCCGTGTGTACTTCGATTGGATTGAATTTCATATGTGCTGTGTCAATCCCGGTGCGAAGTGTCCGCTCCCAGAAACATCTATTGTCCGGCCACTGAGCTCTTGGCGTTGCCGTCAATTTAGTTTTATTGACCATGATAACATGTTTTGATTTTGGTGTTTCCCAAATTTAAATGGGTCAAAAATATTACGGGAAACATCTTATGGAATCGTTAAGACCCGCGTACTGCCGGTCGTTCAAAATATCTCGGGATGTGATGGCTTTCGCGCCCTTTTCGCTCTTTCTTAAACAGGCCGACCACGAGACCGCGGCGCTCGTGGCGGTTCGAAACGGGCACGCGGCCGCTCTGAGGGCGCTGGTGGCGGCGGGAGTGGACGTGCAACGGTGCAGCGCAGAGACGGGAACGCACCCGCTGTGGCTCGCCGCGCACAACGGGCACGCGGAGGTGGTACAGGTACTGCTGGACGCGGGCGCGTGGGTTCATATGACGGACGTCGACGGCGACACGCCGGTGTGGGCGGCCGCCAAGGCGGGCGCGGCCGACGTGCTGCGCGTTCTTCTCGAAGAAGGCGCCGACCCCAATAAGGTACGAGCCCCCTCGAGCAAAGAAATTCATTTGTAAATGCCCGCTTCGATTGTGGATAATATTACACAGTTTTCGGCATGCGTGTTGAACTCGGTTCAGTAGCGCTTTTGATGTTGAGAACAGGTCTGTGAGGGAGGGGCATAACAGTATTCGTTAGGTATATCGACTGCCCTTTCCAATCGCTCTTCACGTCTCTCTTCTGGTACCAATTGATATGGATAAATCCTATATATAAACGCTGTCATTTCGTGAGATTATCTCTGGATAGCGATAGTATGTAAAATTTGAAATAATAATATCTGCCTACTCGTCGAATAATCACGTCCTAGATTTCACTACTTGTTAATTAAGATGTGTTTCTTGGATGGTAGCCCGTCTGCACAGACGGCGATAGCGCACCATCCGAATTTTGCCCTTGCGAATGGATTTGAGCTGACGAGCATTCACACATGCGAATTGGCGAGGCTCTTAATTCGGTAGTCCAATTTCTCGGTTTTTTGCTGCTTTGCTGTGCAGCCTCAATTTCCCGATTTTAGTCCGTGACGATTTGCAAGTTCATGTATCGAAATCCGACCGAAAATGCCCCTGCTCAGATTGTTTTCCAGCTCTTCACGGTCGACTTGTTTAATCTAATTTAGTGCTTTGTCATCGTCTTTTTAAAATCGCATCTTGCTTACATTGAATACAGTGAAATAAAGCTCTGTAAACTTATGTCCGCAGCATAAAAAAGGTACATTCCTCGCTTGAGCGAAACAGGTAGCTGCAATCTTCAACAATCAAAGCCGTCGCAGTGCAGTGAACCATATCCGTGGTTCATGAATGTATTTGATAACCAGGCAAACATGCCTTCGGGCAGTCGGTTTCCCAGCTGATAATGCTGCGCAATGTATGCCAAAAATGAGTCGTACTCATATTATGGATGATACACATGAGACTGACGGGGGCGGTTTTCTCTTCGCGTTGACATGTCGGGAAATTATTTCACTTGCAATATGGAAAACGCAGCGGAGTCACGTTTGCTAGTGTTTATTGGCGCGTCAGATGCGACGGGCGGGGCAGCCGCCACTGTACATGGCGGTTCACTCGGGCAGCCTCGAGGCGGTGCAGGTACTGCTGGAGTACGGCGCCAATGTGAACCGCGGCGACATGAAGGGCGTCTCGCCCCTTCTTTGCGCCATTTCGAAAGATCCGTCCGGCGAGATGGTCCGCGTGCTGCTCGCGGCCCGCGCGGACGTAAATCGCGCGGACGCGAATAGCGTTACGCCGCTCTGTCAAGCCGCCTATCAGGGCAACGTCGGGATCGTGGAGGCGCTCCTCGCGGCGGGCGCCAAGCCAGACCGGGCTGACGGCAACGGAGAGCTGCCGCTTGATATCGCCGAGGCGGAGGGTCACACGGAGGTCGTGCCTCTCTTGCAAGAGGCGCTCGCAAAAGCTCGACGTACATTAAGACAGAACATCAGCGGATAATCCCGCCGCCCATATACAGTCTAAAGTACAGTCAACATAGGTACCGTCACTGGAAATTCTAGGTATCATTGCTCTGGACATACTCACCTCAGTATATATCATACCTTAGGTAAGCATTATAGCAGCGCGCGTTATTCAGTATGGCTAATGCTATTCTTGAGGCCCCAAAATTAATGTCTGCGCCGCCTCCCCTCTCTTCCTTAGTGGGGATCGATGACTATCCGAATCCGTTTGTTACCCTAATCGGCGCTACCATGTATGTAAATTTGTGTGTAAATCGACAATCATTGGAATGCTGTCTACGGTCTTCGCCGGCAATCTTCGCTTTCTGATTGGCGAGCATCATTGGCGTGCGCATCATTGCAAAAAAAAAAATCGCCATAAGTAACGTTCCGCGCTCGCTAATGGGCGCGAAATGCAGTCCAAACATAGTACCTTATTAATATCTAATGCACCTAAGATCATATGTTCATGATAAGCAATTGTTAGACAACGTATCAGTATCAATACCCTGCAGAGCGCAAATGCAGCTGCCGCGTCCCAGCTTATCTTTAAGCAACCAATATCCAATGGGGACGCCGCCGTTGTTATATATTTTTTGGCATCAGCTGTTCGTCTGCTTCTCATCTTTCTTCCTGTTTCTGTCCTCGAGTATGTACATGTTTGTGTACACTCTACTGACAATAAGATAATATGGTGTATTTAAACCATCACCATCAACGCTTAAATCGCCATCAACATGTAATTCCGAATAAGGAATTACACGCAAAAAATCAAACGTTTGTAGCAGATTATCCGACTAACAGCGATTTGATTATCCAAATCGTCAGCAACGGCGCAGTTGGTATTTTATTAATGGAAATCGCATATAATTACAGTACCCCTTCTCAACTATCATGTTGCGACACAGGCTCAATGCGCACGGCATTCGCATTAAAATCGTGACGATAGCTTTTGTTTCCGTTGTTGCCCTGCTCACGGGAGGCCGATGGTGGACGAGAGGCTGGCGTAGCTGCTTCGAAAGAGTAACAACTGTACTTCGTTGCTGAGACCGTCCAACGTCGAGGAGCGTCGACCGGCCTCGAGCAGCCGCACGCCGGGCATGTCGGCACGGAGGAGGGACAGGAAGCGCTCGCGGTTGGGGCGCGTGCGTTCAGGCGGGTCGGCGAGCAGGATGTCGCCGCCGCGGGTATTCAATAGCGCGGGTAAAAGCGCCGCCATCGGCTCGACCGAGAAATCTTCGTATAGCACGTCGCACGCGACGACGACGTCGAAGCGACCGTAGCCCTCTAGCTCGACGGGGTCCAGCCAATCCAGGTGCCCCGCTTGGATGTCGAGACCCTCGGCGGTGTCGTTTTGAGCCAGCAGGCGGGCGACGGGGGCGTCGGGGGAGGCGAGCTCGAGAGGGCCGTGCGCTAACGGGTCACCGACGCAGCGCAGACCGCAGGACATCGCGCTCAGCAGCGCACACTGCAGCGCCAACGGCTCGCGGTCCAGTAGCAGCACCCTGAAAGGGGGGGGGGGGGGGGGGGGGGGGGGGGGGGGGCACTACACTGTGAGCAGCCGTGCGTGCCCCAAATGATCCGGCTGCATCTATACCACTTCGTATGATTTTAACACTGCTTTTAATGTTTGGTAATATTTCATGTAACGCTTCAATAGTAATGAATGTTATCTCATTGCCGTGTCGTATTCTCGACAATTACTATCACATTATTATAAACAGTTGCAAACGCATCTGCCATCGCAAATAAATTTAAATGAAGGGAATGCGCCTAGTACGTTTTATTATAGCCACTATATCATATTCGGGATACTCTGTTATTGTTTAAGCGCAAGAGGTAAAATTTTTAGAGAGAATTGACCTAACTTTTCTCTGCGGCGTTGCGGGCGGACGTCCGATCTGTGTCGATTATTTGTAAGCAGCGAGGAAAAACAACGATACACATTTCTAAATACTGTATCCGTCCCAGTCTGACAGTCCATTGAACTAAAATCTAAGTCTTTCATTTTCCTTTCTCTGCCGTGTGTACTGGTTCTCTCCCATTACGTATTAATCCTGGTACCAATGACACCCTGTATTGGCAAAGTGCATAGGTGGATAAGAAAAATTCAAACAACAAACGCAGCATAGCGCTGATGAATGATTCGATGCAGTGGCATGCCAAGCTATTTGCGCACCGCCCAAGCGATCATGCATCACAGGAAGGACATGTATAGGGAAGGGTAAAGGAAAGCGTCACTAACAAGGCTCTTACTACCATTTTGTTTTAATCAAGAGCTCAGTCTATAATTCGCATCAAACAAGCACATTATTGCCATTTAAATTCAATTTATCAATATACTGTTCATATTTCTTAAGAATATAATGTAAATCATTTAGGGTAGTGTTGTTTCAGGCGTGGCGGCGTGTACCTCTCCGCACCCGCCAACGCCGCCGCGATCCCGCCCAGCCCTAGCCCCGCCCTGCGAGAAGAAGAGTGCGCAGAGGAGCGAGTTGGCGGTTCTGCGACACGACAGAAAAGGGTTTTCCGGCGAATAACGCGAATAGCGTCCGCCAGGAGTGCGGCTAATACTTTTCTTATCGGAATAGGAGATTCGCGCGAAAGCTGATGGGGTGTGCCTACCCGACGTCCACCACCGTCTTTCCCTTAACCAGCTCCGGTCGCTCCAACAGCTCCTCCGCTAAGGATATTGCAGAGTGCCACGGACGGGCCCAGTAGGGGTCGAGGTCCTCTCGTCCTGCGTCACGACACGCGCGTGCAGCACTCGGCGTCATCACGTTCACCATCGTCGCGAGAAAATATAGGTTATTTAGCACAGTAACCCTAGACCGATTGTTTGTTGAGTGCTGTTTGCTACGAAATTCATTTGGTGATATAAATAAAACCGCACATTAAGGACATGGAAAAATACATGTCGGATGCGGACGACGGGTAAATAAACGGCTATCGCCCACATTAACATTAAATTACAAAGAAAGCAGCGGAAACCGGACAGGGGAGAAGGGAGGGGAAACAAAAGGGCAAGCGTGACGAAAGGATCGCGGAATCCAAAGCACGGCAAAGGGAAGCACTACATTGTGTATAAAAGGAAATAGAGGAGAGGTTTATGGAGGTAAATATACCTCTTTACTTTTCGAAGAGGTACCTTAATTTTTGTATATCTGAACAGAGCTGCGGTAGAATTTCCCTTCATTTATTTGTTATTTGGAATGTACTTTATTTAATCATGTTACGTCCGCTGAAATCGCATTTTTATATCCCACGAAATGATTGCTGGAGTTATTTTGTCATGCTGGGTTCACTGCTTCAATAACACACGACAGGATGATAGAATAATCCACACATGCTGGAATGTTGGATCAGAGTGGCCTCGCACCTTGCCCAATGTACATGTCCAAGACGGCGTCGATAGATTCGGGCACGACCAGCGACAGGTGTCGATCGGCGACGGTCACATCGAAGTGCGCTAGCGACAGGCCATGGGCAAGAGTTGCCCCAAGGCTATTACCGTCTCCGTACCGCTGCTGTTCATGTGAGCTACTTGCAAAGCTGCGTTGCCTGGACCTCTGCTCCGTGCTATTCAGTGCGTGCCGCGGCGAACCAAGCCATTGTCTACTGCCGTTCCCGCTGAGAGTCGGCGGCGACAGCGGTGGCCGCGCCGCCAAACGCGCTGCCATGTTACCGAACATAGCACCCGTGCGGGAGCTTGCCACCAGGCGGGGGCAGCAGCTGTGAACAGGCATCGACATTGCTATGCGGTATTACCTACCGTAAGTCTATCTGACCACGGGTTTGCTGTGCTGGATATCGCGCTGGGGTATAGCGTAGCGCGCCGTCGAAGCGACAGCCATCACAAAATGCCTTCAGTGTTATATCATCCGAGTTTTTCTTGTCGCTTGTCGCTACCTACTTTACCTGTATACCGGTCGCAGTCGTATTTTTATTTAGAGTGTCTTTATTTATGGGATAGGGTAGTTAGGGTTTCCCTCCCTGCTTGTCTCTTACCTGTACACAGTTTAAGGCCGGTTCTTAGATGAATTTAGCCACCATCCGCGAAAGATGATTTATTTATAGGATAGCATGGTATAGTACTTGCATCGTAGTATAATACCTGTCGTACTCTCTCATATCTCGTCGTCTCCCAGAGCATCGTCTCTCGTTATATTGTACATGTACAAGTACCGCACCTGTACTTGTATGTAGTTTGGGGTAGTTGTGCGATGAGCGGGATTCGATACCAATCCGCCTGGTTTATAGGGTTTATAGGGTTGCTTGGTGGCCTCCACTGCTTTTTCTTGTAAGAATTTTTTTTTAGGGTTTGAGCAGCATAGCATAGATAGCATTCTTTAATGAAATTACAAGGGGCACAAGATTATATGATGAAGATGGACACGGGAAAAGGGAGGGGAACCAAAAGGCAAGAGTGACGAGAGGATCGCGGAATCCAAAGCACGGCAAAGGGAAGCACTCCATTTTGTGCAAACCTAGCATATTAAACTAAGGAAACTCTCTAAGGCAACGATGTAAATGCAACACGTGGAGGCGACAAACCGCGTTTCACGCAATATTGTTCCATTTATGAAAGGCGCACTTTTAGTTGTGTCGATCGAATTAACAAATATGTGTTGTTTATATACTTTATGGCGCTCTTTCATTTAGTTGGGGAGCTTACATGCCTGTAATGGGGTACTTCAATCATCACACACAATTTTCTCAGTCATATACGCTTGCAAAACGCCGCATGTAGAGGGTGCCGGTGCGGGTTCCACACACACACACACACACACACACACACACACACACACACACACACACACACACACACACACACGCACACACACGCACACACACGCACACATACGCACACACACACACACACACACACACACACACACACACACACACACACACACACACACACACACATTTTTTTATTTCTGAACTACGACGGTACCTGTGACTCCCTCCCCCTGCTTTCGCTTATCACTGCCACACATCGGCATCTGAAATGCAACGGTAACAATAGAGAGCGTAAATGAATATGTATAAGCGTCGCATAATTATCGCCGCGCCGAAGCCGCTTCCCCGCGCGCGCGCGTAACGACGCCGGAAATTGCTAAATAATGATGAATATTCTCATATGTATTTTCTAATAAATGAATGGCGTCGACACCCGGCGCACAATCGCGGCATCTTCCCGCCTTGCGCCCCTCACTGATGCAAGAGCTTTTGTGCTAGCTGAGATTAATATATAAAGGATGCAATCTCCCGCGACTACATAGTATTTCAATGACAAGGGATGTTTTGCGATTGCATACGGTGGGACTTTTGGTGATACGTTGGTTGCGAGTCGAGCTGGTGGTCGGCATGGGGGCCACGGGGCGTGGTAGGCGAGACCGCGCGGGGCGTTGCCGGCACATACTCGAATGCCAACACACATGTGGTCGCCTGAGCAATACATGGGCCCCTAGCTAGTAGGAGATGCAAGGGCTCAACATTTGCTTCCGGCATCTCGAGCTGTTGCTTTTAGCCCACCGATCGAGAAAATTCGAAGGAGCGTTTAGCCGATTAGTTACCATGCGCCCGAATTTTCGAAAACGCCGGGGGCGCTTCTACTGGTGCATATACTCCGCTCGCTGCCGCAAGAGGGAGTACCGCAGTGCTAGAAGGTAACGGAATTATAGGCATGGGAGCTTTTCCTAATCATATCCCTGAAGATTTTACAATTACCTTCCCGAGAAGTTGCTGTTAGACTGCGTCCTTCCTTACGCGTCGATAATTCATTGCTGCATGATGATATTATATACAATATAGTACGGAAACACGCGGAGTCACTAACATCATATCTGAGCAGTTGCTGCACTTTGTCATTGGACGGACTTTTTATGCTTAGTTACATCACAAACGGCGGAATTCCTAAGCATACACAGTTAGAGCACAATCAGAAACAAACGAGCGCCTTGCCTTGATGGTATTTTGAGAATATATGCAAGGCGAAGTTGTGACAACGCAGTAAAATTGTAGCCGCATAGTCATTCAACGCCCACATTTAAATGATGGCTGATTCGCACGTATCAACAAACGACACGAAGAAGATTTACATTGTCGTGTACGAGAACCATACAGCTGACTATAACACATGACTTATGCGTTGTCTTTTAACCATACAGGTACGTGGGCACACGGGGTAATATGCAGCTTAGTATGAGCGCTTGAGATAGCCAAATGTAGCGCTCAGAACGACGTGTGTAGGTCAGACAATTTCTTGGACACTAAGGGCTTTATTCGACAAACTCCACCAACAACACTCGTTGTAAACGGGGGTGTAACCACACCGGATGACGGCTAATTGCTTGTTTCCCGGCTCTCCTACAATTGGGTGGTACTCGGGTGTATAATCTTACTTGACGTGGTGAGAGGGGAGCGTGTTCTAGACTAGTTTATGTTTAACATAATGCATGTCCGGACGTTTGTGGAGGAGTGTTGGATAAAACTTTGATTATCAGAATTGTGATGATCTGCATGCAAAACCTATTCGAAAGCAATTGCTAATGACCGGTTTTCCCTCCTTCGTTGCCTATGCACTCGCTTAGCCGTTTGGCGATGGAGTTGAACACGGCGCAATGGACATAGTAAGCAATTGTATCCCACTTGTGTTGTATAATCGCTTCTTAATTGCGTGAAGACAATTGCTATCTTTTTTTGGTAATTTACTCGAAACAATCCCGCACATGTTTTCAATCCAGCGAATGTCATGGCATTTTCACAGGCCATTGCATTACTTGAAAGCCGCATTGAGACGAAAGCCAGTTCCTATCAATCTTGCGAGCTTGACCGTTGTTTTGCTGATGTTGCGCCGCCGATGTTGCGCCTCAGCTAAGGCCCATTTCGCCATCAAAGCCTCACACGCGGGTAACATGTGCTCATGCAAGAAAGGTGAGATTCACCTCGCCATTTACGCTATTGCCCTTTGCCTTAGTGTTGTTGCCCCGCCATGTCACAAACAAAGGTGTGCTGCCATATTTGGTAACACAACTATACGCGTGTGCTTTGAAACAGTTTTGCTATGATACCTTGATTGGCGATTCATCCTCGACAAACACCCAATCCTTCTTGCATGGTCCCTTGTTGGAAAGAAAAAAATACGTGTTGTCAGTTACAACCACATTGTGCCACGACCTCCGCACCCATTGTCCGGCAAAGCATACCCGTGCTCGCATGTGCATGACTGTTAGTGAAAGATGCTTCCTCGGCCTCATTTGGCGCGCAAAGTACTTGTTCGTCGGACAGTCTAAGAACTCACAATCACTCCTCGCTTTTGTTGCATCACTTTAGCAAGTTGGGGGCATTTTTCATCCCGCTTTACACCCTCCTTTGTAATGCGGGCGGCTTCTAGGTGGCCGGTCGCAGGCGGAGGAGCGGCTATGTGAGGCGGCGGAGATCCTCTGGATCAGCCGCCGCCGGAAGCCCTGTACGGAGGGCTTTTTTGGAAAATCAAAATAATGTCCGTACCCGGCGTCGAGCTAGTTGGGGAGCAGCAACAGGGTAGGGCGCTCACTAGCGAGCCGCCACGCCGACATGATACATCTCCCGAGGGGGGAAGGAGTAGGCTTGGGCGGCAAGGAGGCTTGTCGCGAAGGACGGAGCGACAAGATCTGGCGACGACGACCCTCCGGGTCGGCGCCGCCGGAAAACCCCGTACGGAGGGTTTTGACTAATTTCCGTGCACCCGCGGCCCGACGGATCCGGCTACGGCGACCTGACCCCCCCCCCCCCCCCCCCCCCCCCCCCCCCCCCCCCCTCCTCGATACCCACTACCGGATAGACGAGACCCTTGCGGGGGGGGCCGGGTGAGCGCGGAGGCCCCTGTTTCAACAAAGTCCGCTAGGTGGACGCGCATCAGAGGGGGGGAGGGTACGGACGCAGGCCGGACTACCCGACAGGTACCCGGGTACCAGACAGAGAAAAAACCGGGGAAATGAGCGGGGAAAATTCAGGTGCGGAGGCAGGAGCGCCCATTTTTTCTATGTCTATGTGTCTCGGTCCCCCCCACATGCCCTGGAGGTGACGGGGGACCTCGACAAGGAGGACCGTCGCGTCGGCGGATGCGGCGGCGACCTTGGCGGGGCTTACGGGATGCGACGGCGGGATCGACGAGCGACCGCGCGAGGAGGGGTTTTTTGCCAGCCTTTCCCCTCCTATCTTGGGCAAGACCGAAGTCACGCGGGAGCTAGATTAGGCTGGCCCGTCGTCCCTCCCGAACGCCGACCGGCCTCGGCCGGTCGGCACCCCGGTTCGGTGGGAGCGGGCCGAGCATCGTGAAGGTCGAGCAGCAGTTTAGTTTTGCATTTCTCGACAAGTGGATTTATTTTTAGATCTGCTTTTCTTGATTACAAAATTATTACGCTGTTACTGCTTAGGCGGGGGGACTGTGGCAATTACTGCGGTTGCTTACAGTTTTATAACTCCCGAGGAACGTCGACACACAGTGAAGCTAGGTGTGTCGATAGGTGTACGTGGTCGAAGAGACCCGGGCCCAACTTGCTAATAAGTCATGTATGGCGAAGTAGAGTGGCCCGAGAGACAGCAGTCGGTCCAGTTTTGCCGGCACATGTTGTGAACAATTTCAATTTCAATTTCAGGCAGCCGACGTGAGCAAGAAGGTCGACAAGATGAAAAGACAACGCACTGCCAAGGGTTCCTTATATCATTGATCTATACCACGTTTCGCTGAAAGTGTTTACACTCTGCACAATGATGATGACCTCGCTCGGACGTAGTGCGTACCGGTGGGCGCGGAACTAATGATGAAGGTGCTTGACGTAATGCATCGTGCCATTGCTACCATTTGTTACAATGTTGTGTCGGGCGAAGGGGCCATAAACTTTTTGGAGTCTCTGCACATAAAGGCTTGGCTCACCGGCTTATACAAGTTGTAATCCACCGAACACGCATGCATCAAGCAAAGGAGCGAAACCCTCTTCTTCCGCCCCATTTTCATCTTTATCCTCCATTTGACCTTCTTCATTTTGACTTTCCTCACGTTCACGCCCACCGTATGTTGACTGTTCAATGACAGACCAATATCGGATAAACTAGGGTTTAAAGAGGATAGCCGCAACAAGAGCCCGCCTCACACCAACAAACACACACGCAAACACACGCGCGGCCACACACATGCACATATACACACACACGCGCGCACACACACACACACACACAACACACACACGCAACACACACACATACACACACACACACACACATACATATTTTAGCAAATTATTGTAATAGGACATATGGTGCAGGAAATATATTTATATAGTCCACGTTCCTTTGGTCCGTGTAAGGCAATGCTGATTAGTTTTTTGGTTTAAGGAGAGGTCCCCCCCCCCCCCCCCCCCCCCCCCCCCCCCCCCAAACATTCCCGCCCCCCCAAACATCTCGTTTGACGTTGACATGCAAAATACATCATATCTCGTCGTCAGTACTTGTAATCAGTTTTTACACATTGTTGTTGCACGTATTGCCTTTACAGTACATGTACAGGTAGCGTGATGCTGATGACTGATTTCTGTACTCGCGACATACTACCGTACATCAATCCATGCCGTCATCATCCCATTCCGTCATCGCCGTACCGGTACGGAGCCTCAATCCGCACAGACGACCACGACACACAACAAAAGCACGCGGGGGGGGTGTGGTCGCCTACTAGCGTGTCCACAGGTATTACTGTAGCCTTTCTGTCCAAGGTGACGGAGCATCTGACGATCCGAACGCCGCCTTGAGTACCCGTACTATGATGTAACAGTGCTATTGCCCGCGATTGACGCGACAGCAGTACGTAAATATCCTGTTACTTACAGGCAACCCGCACTATTGGCGGCAACCAGTGACGGGGCAGCGGTGTCGGCATGGCGCGGCCCATCGACCGACACGTGCTACTCTCGATACAGGAGGCGGTGCTCGCTGTGGATGGAAGTGGCACGGTGGTTCTCTTCAACCCGGCGGCGGAAGCGCTTTGGGGGTGGCGAGCTGAGGAGGTGGCCGGGCAGCGGGTGGACATGCTGTTGGGCGACGAGACGGCCGCATCAGACTTGATGACGCTGGCGCGCCACCACCGACTTCGCACCCGGCACAAGGTAGCCTCTCTATATGACCGACCAGCTCCTAATAGCGATAACGCGAACGTCTTTTCAGAAAAGCGGTGCACCGAATTGTATTCACAGTGCCGAATAATAATACATTACAGGTGTCTTGGTCTTGCCTCTATCCAGTTGTACATGTACACAGTACCAATTTTTTCGCCCAGCAAGCGACTCATTCGAAAGACTGACGACCTTTGATGCGCTCCGTGGCGTTTTCGACGCAGGCCGGGCACGACTTGTTCCTGCGTTTGTCGGTGAGTGAGGTAGTGCTGGAGGGCGAGGGCGATGGGGCGGGGCCGTTGGTGGTTCGTCGCGTCATCGCGGAGGACGTGGCGGAGGACGCGGAGTACCTCCAGCTCTGTGGCGTCCTTGACCTCGCCACCTTCCCGCTCCTCGCCTGCTCCAGGACGGGCGAGATAGCCAAGTTCAACCGAGCCGCCACCGGGGTGTTTGGAATGTCCCAGGACGAGGCGCGAGGAGTTAGCGTGCTCCGTCTTTTCTCGTCGGAAACAACGGCGGGTCGAACGGCGGAGGAGGTACTGGAATCACTCGCCGAGTCGTCGCTAGCATCGTCGTCGTCGTCGTCGTTGGGACGAGGTCCAGAGGCGACGGGGGTTCGAGTCGACGGGTCGACGTTCCCGATGCGCGTGCGTGCGAGTAAATTGGAGACGCGCGACTGTCTTTTATATTCGTTACTCTTGGAGGACGTCACGCGGGAGGTGGCGGGGAAGGAGTCGGTGGCGGCAGAGCAGCGCAAGACGGCGGCCATCATGAACTCGGCGCTCAACGCCATCATCACCGTCGACAGTGTAGGCGCCATCCAGCTCATCAACACCAGCGCGTGTCGTATTTTCGGTGTGACGCAGGAGAGCGCAGGCAACCTGGCGTCGCTGCTGCTACTTAAGGACGGCAGCCAACCGTCCGAGGAAGAGTTGGGGGAGTACTTGCACGGCGCGGCGGGAACGGTGCGCGAGTTGGAAGGGCGACGAGCGGATGGGTCCACCTTCCCCATGCGGATGAGTGTGAGTGAGATGGAGAGTGAGGGGGAGCGGCTGTTCACGGCCATCCTCCGGGATGTGAGCAAAGAGAAGGATATTGAGGCGGCGGTGGTGGCTGAGCAGCGAAAGACGGCGGCGATTATGAACTCTGCACTGAATGCCATCATCACCACCGACAGCCGAGGACGCTTGGAGCTGGTCAACACCAGCGCGTGCCGTATATTTGGGCTGCGGGAGGATCAGACGGAGGGGCAGAGCATGGCGTCACTGATTGTGCTGCAGGATGGCAGCCAGCCTTCAGATGAGGGGATGAGGGAGTACTTGCATGACGCGGCGGGGACGGTGCGCGAGTTGGAAGGGCGACGAACTGATGGATCCACCTTTCCCATGCGGATGAGCGTGGGTGAGGTGGACAGCGATGGGGAGCTGCTGTTTACGGCTATTCTGCGTGACATCAGCAAGGAGAAGCTGGATAGCTCGCGTGTGCAGCAGGAGCAGCGCAAGACGGCGGCCATCATGAATTCTGCGCTCAACGCCATCATCACTACCGATGGGGACGGATATTTTGAGCTCGTCAACACCAGCGCGTGCGGTATATTTGGGCTCACTCAGGGGCAGACGGAGGGGCAGAATATTGCGTCACTGCTGTTGCTGGAGGATGGCAGCCAACCGACAGTGGATGGAGTGGGGGCGTACTTGCATGACGCGGCGGGGACGGTGCTTGAGTTGGAGGGGCGACGAGTGGATGGGACTACCTTTCCCATGAGGATGAGCGTGAGTGAGGTGAGCAGCGACGGACAGCGCTTGTTCACAGCCATCCTGCGTGATATCAGCAAGGAGAGGCAGCACCAGGCGGCTGTGGACAGGGAGCAGCGCAAGACTGCCGCGATTATGAACTCTGCCCTCAACGCCATCATTACCACCGACAACCTCGGAAATCTGGAGCTCGTCAACACCAGCGCCTGTGACATATTTGGCCTTACCCAGGGGCAGACGGAGGGTCAGAATATTGCGTCGCTGCTGCTGCTGGAGGATGGCAGCCAGCCCAGCGTGGAGGGCATGGAGGAGTTCCTTCATGCGGCGTCTGGTACGGTGCGTGAGTTGCAGGGGCGACGAGCGGATGGATCCTCCTTCCCCATGCGTATGAGCATCAGCGGCGTGGACAGCGAGGGGCAGTACCTGTTCACCGCCATCCTTCGTGACATCACCAAGGAGAAGGAACACGATGCGCGCGTGCATGCGGAGCAGCGCAAGACGGCGGCCATCATGAACTCGGCGCTCAACGCCATCATCACCGTTGACAGTGCGGGAGTCATTCAGCTCATCAACACCAGCGCGTGCAACACTTTTGGCGTGACGCAGGAGAGCGTAGGCAATTTGGCGTCGCTGCTGCTACTGGAGGACGGCAGCCAACCTTCAGAGGAGGGAATGGGAGAGTACTTGCATGGCGCGGCGGGAACGGTGCGCGAGTTGGAGGGAAGACGAGCGGATGGATCCACCTTTCCCATGCGGATGAGCGTGAGTGAGGTGGAGACTGAGGGGGAGAAGCTGTTCACGGCCATCCTGCGCGATGTGACCAAGGAGAAGGAGGGCCAGGCGTGGCTGAATGCCGCTAACCAAATAATCAAGCTTGAAAAGTCAAAGCTACAGGCTTTGCTGGATTCGACGGTAAGCGACCCCACACACTGGATCCACCCATTCGCTCGCCTGGCTTCCGCCTTAGTTCGACACGTTCTGAATCGCGGTCAACGTTGATTGATGTTTACAGGTTGAGGGCTTCATCGTGGTCAACAGCTCGGGGATCATAGAGGTACCGGTTGGCCGTAGTCTTTTGCTTATTCTTCTTTTACCGTTGTTGCATGCATCCATTAGTTTATTTATTCACTCTATTGTGCGTAATATTTATATTAAGCTTTATTTTTATATACATGTATGCACATGGCACATGTTCATTTCTCCAGACAACTGTTTACCCCCCAGAATGTTCGATCACGCTTTCATTTATCTACTTATTCACATAGTCGTCAATCATGCTATGCATCCATCCGCCCACCCATCCATCCATTCACACATTCATTCATTAGTTCGCACACTCATCGATTCATTCAGTTAGTCAATCATCTATGTAGGTATTGTTTCATCCTCTATTTAGATAATCTATACATTCATTCACTGATTATTTATTCATCTGTTTGGCCCAACCGCCTATGCATTGTTGCAATCTTCCACTCACTCATTTATCCACCCTCCCACTCACCCAACCATTCATTCCTCAGCGCAACTATTCATCAGCCCATCGGATGTTTTCGTTCCATCATCAATTCATTCCTGTGTGCGTTCGCTTTTTCACTGTACCTGTTCCTTAAATTTGCTTTTCTATGGATTTTGTACCCTTGATGTGGTCCCGCGCATTGGAGGCCTCGCCCCTTTTTGACATGTGGGCTGACATTTACGCAGTCTTTCAACAAATCGGCAATCAAGATTTTCGGGTACGAGCAAGAGGAGGTGGTTGGCTGTAACGTGTCGATGCTGATGACGGGGAAGCACGCTCGACGGCACGACAAGTACCTCAAGCGGTATCTTAAAAAGGGGAAGGGGGCTGAGATTGTGGGGCACGCAAGGGAGGTCACTGCCATGCGAAAGGTTGGCATCTGTAACCCCCTTACTCAGCTCGAGAAATAACCCTTCCATGCAACTTGCTGCTATCTATGAGCAGTCGATGCTGACCGCCCATCACGGTGTTTTGTGTTTTTTTAATGTTTGTGTTTTGTTTATTTTATGCGGCCATTAATGATGTACACAGAACGGTTCGGAGTTTCAGATTTTGTTGTCGATTTCGGAGTCCATCGTCAGCGGGCAGCATTACTTCACCGCCATCGTGCGCGACCTGTCAAACGAGCTGCTGCTGCTCAACATGCTGCCCATGAGCATTGCGGCGCGGCTGAAGGCCAACGAGGGCCCCATTCACGACGGCCACGAGAACGTGAGCATCCTGTTCGCCGATATTTGTGGCTTCACTTCCCTCTCCAGCACGCTCACCCCCTTCGAGGTGGTCTCCTTCCTAAACGACATTTTTCATGATTTTGATGTGGTAAAGTACCCTCCCCACTGACAACATAAATATACGCGCACACACACACAAACACACACACAACACACACGTTATACACAAACCCTAAGCGCACTCTCTCGCACACACACACACACACACACACACACACACACACACACACACACACACACACCCGCACCCACATCCCCACTTTCTCTTTCGCTCTCTCATCAGCACAACACACCACGTGAACACACACACACACACACACGCGCGCGCGCGCGAGCGCCCCCACGCCCCAAGTATCTCTCTCTCGCGCTCGCGCGCGCGCGCTCTCTCTCTCTCTCTCTCTCTCTCTCTCTCTCTCTCTCTCTCTCTCTCTCTCTCTCTCTCTCTCTCTCTCTCTCTCTCTCTCTCTCTCTCTCTCTCTCTCTCTCACACACACACAAAGACACCACCCTCGGGCACCCACACACACGCACACACACACTCGCTCGCTCGCACCCTCTGTATGGCAAACCCAATTTCACACACATTCACACGAATTCACACACACACACAGACACACACATCCACTCACAACATCTATCACGCAAAAACAACACACGCTGACATTTTCTCACTCGCTTTCTCTCTATCACACCACACCACGTACACACACACACACACACACACACGCACACGCATACCGAAACGCACCAGCCCACACATTATCACAGTCTTCTCCCACGAGTTATTTCACTTTGACTGGCATGGACAATACCCTGTACGTCCCTCTGTTGTGAACCCTCCTGTCTTATCATGCCTGGATTGTGTCCAGCTTGCGGATTTATACAAGCTCGAGAAGATTAAAACCATCGGCGACTGCTACATGGTGGTTTCCGGCCTACCCGAGGCATGCGAAGAGCACGCGCTCAAGCTCGCATGCTTTGCCATCGAGATGCGCGAGGCGCTACTTCGCTACAATGAACACTCAAAGCTGAAACAACCGCTGGTGAGTGCATCCCCCGTCACCCCGCACTGCATGACGTACCCCTACCACCCTCTATCGCCTAATGTATTGTGAGGGGGCAGTAAGTAGGGGCTAAGGGTCTAGGAGAAAAAAATGGTGAAACTTTGTCGCACTCATTCAATTGTTTTGCTTTTTGGGGAATGCTTACTAAAATAATGCATATTTGTAAGTAATATTTGCTATTATATTGTACTGGTTTCTGATCAGCGTTGTATTTCCAATACATTTGCCATTATTATTGGTATACACATGGCTGGTACCTGGGTACTACCCGGGTAAGTGGCTGGTCCGCGTGAACGGCTCTTTGTATTATATTATTTAATTAATGTACGGGTACGATAATAATGCGATTATTTTTTCCACATTAATATTATTTTGAGCAATGCGATTACGATGAGTGAGATTTTTTTTTGCCTGGTTGGGTGTTGGTGAATTGTCATGACCGGCAGAGCATGCGCATCGGGATGCATTGCGGGCCGGTGATCGCGGGGGTGGTGGGGAAGCGAAAATTCCTGTACGACATTTGGGGCGACGCGGTGAATGTGGCCAGCCGAATGGAGTCGACGGGTAAGCCGGGGGAGATCCAGGTGTCGAACGACATAAAGGAGCTGCTGGAGGACTGGTTTGAGCTGGAGGATCGCGGGATGACGTCCGTCAAGGGCAAAGGCAGCATGCACACGTGGATGCTCAAGGTGCGCGGCTGGTGGGGCGCGGCTGGATTACATAAATACTCATCGCGTTTTGTTATTAGTTACTTATTAATTGGGGTGGATTCGTCATGGTCCCGAATTGAAGAAGCTGATGACTAGATTGTACCTTCCACTACAATACGTACAAAATACGGGTACCTGCACTGTCATGATATTATGAATTCTGTCCGGTCTTGCCAGAGCGATGTATCGATTCATTTACAAAATATTCTATATAATATGTGATGATAAATTGTGATTGTCATAGCAAAACATAATAGGTATCGTCCCTTCATTTTGCGCTGAATTGGATTCGCACGACGTAATGTCGGACGCCGCGCTTTTCTGTAGCGGCGGACCAAAAAATGTGATCACAACGATATGTGCATTTGACAAGCTTTGTTATCAATGAAGTTATGTATGTTTTGCCTATGAATCCAGAACCCCGCAGAGCACGCCGAGGAGGCCCTCCTCCTGCAACTGAGTGACACCCTCGCCGCTATTGACGCCACCCTGTCCGCTTCCACCTCGGAGTGGTCTGTCGCGGAACTGGACGAGGGCCCGAAACTCGGTCCCGTGTTCCGGGAGCTTAAGCGAAAACACTGGCCCGACGAAGTGGAGTCGGGACTGGGCCAAGCCACCTTCAGTCGCATGTCCATCGATTCCGACTACACAGACTACGACATCAGTAGAGACACGATCGCACTGAGCTTCTCTCGACAAAGGCAAGCGCCCGGCCAATCTTCAGCCGACGACAACGGTGTGGTGCCCAATAGGGTCGAACAAATGATAGTGTCCTTTAGCGACGACAGTAAACCTCGCCGCCGCGACTCGAATCCCCCCTTGCCCGCTAAAACATCCAGCAATCTCCCCACGTTGGACGAGATCGCCTCGTACCGTGACGGTTTGTCTCAAGGAGAGTTCGCACCCGTGCCCCGTTTCCGTGGCGACTCGGTCGACACACTATTGCCGCGCGTGACGTCGTCCGCTGCCAAGCCCGCGAGCCCTCCACAGCTGCAGCCGCCAGTCGAGGAAGAGGACCACATCAAGCTCCCTGCTATAGTCCAGCCTGCGCAAAGCAAGCACAAGACGGAGCCAAGGGGGTCGAAGATAGCACCGCAGGTGCGCTCCGTTGGCTGTTGGGACCGTAGCGGCAACGTTGCAACCGAGTCGAAGAGCCGTGGGTGCATCGTGATGTAGCGGCACACAAAAATGCCAATTCCGAAATCGATAAAGTATTTAGTCTTCCTTTAGCCATTTTTCCTGTTGAGCCACCCACCCCACGTTTATAGTAGTAGTGTACGGAAGTAAGAGGGCTATGTATTGATTGCGAGCGATGCAATCGTTGTAACCCATGACAATCATCCAAAGAGTAGAGGGTGTCGTCGTTTATGTCGTTGATGATCCACATGCCATGATCCATTAGCCATTGCTAATTATTATTAAGCGGTGCGTGTGACGGAACGTACCGGCCAAGCAAGGAACCTAATCGTTAAGGTGTGTTATAACAAACCTGTACGGGAGTTCATGTATGTTACATGTATGCGCCGCATGCGGCGCAGCGGCGGCGGCTCCGGAGGGGAGTGTGCTCGCATGCCCGTCGGCACTGACCCCCACCTCCTCGTGGTGGGTGTTGGTAACCCTATAGCCGTACCGGGCTTGGCATGGTTGGGGGCTAGGCGAGGTGAATCCGGCAGCCACGATCCGCGCGATTAACAACTTTCGGGAAGCCATGTACAAAAGAGCTTTTCAAAAAAAAATGTATACTTCCAACACCACGATCTCCCGATAAGGAAGCATGGGAGGAATTTTTTGGCGAGGAAGGTACAAACGGGTCAACGGTGGGACGCGGGGGTTGCAGCTGGCGGTGAACAACCGGGAAGCACAGCCAAGGAAGGGCGCTCTCTCGACGTCGACCAGCGCTCCGGAGATCGAGGAAACCCATCCATAGGGGTGGAGCTCAACACTAGCAACGAGGAGGACAAACGCGGCGAGACGAGGAGCGGCACAGTCGGAAAAATCGTGTACGGAAGGTTCTGGTTAAAATGTTCGTCCACGGCACCTTTGAGGACGAAGCCCGACCTCACTTTCCCACCTAACCTCTGTTCTCATCGGTTATAACCATCGACAACAATGCCTCACGTAGTGTGCTAGGATAATCACGACAGCACCTCGCCCGTAAAGGCGCCCCACTCGCAGCGATAAGGGGAGGGTATGGGCGGTATTGTACGAATAAACCGGATCAACCGGAAACAATTGGCGTACGACCGGGACATGACAGACGCGACGGGAGGACCGATAGACGGCAACCCGTTTTGGCTATGCTTTTCTCCCCCCTACCCCGAATGGAGGGGGGCGCCTATGTTAGGAGGAGAGATGCGACGGGAGGAGCGGCTATCATCTCGGACGAGGGTGTGCGTGGATCAAATCGGGGCCATCGACGCCGTTGCCACCTCCTCATCCAGGGGGGGTTTCCGCTTGCCTCCCCCCCAACTCCAGCATGACCTGAGTCGTACATGAGCTTGGGTCAAGTAAGCCCGACTCGACCACCACAGACTGACCATCTACGATGATCAGCGCTGCAGAACGGCGGGAGCGGGCCGCGCATCGTGGCGATAGCGACGACATAGCATTTTCCATTTCTTTTTTAGTGATAGACAATGTGTATGGTTTACATTATGTGCCGGCGGAGTGGGATGGACGAGGAGACACGACCGAAATTTGGAAAGTATGAAAAGACAATAACGCGGTTTGTGGTAGTTTGCCGCCATCTTGATTGTATCAAGATCGTACTCGCAACAAGGGTGTGCGGGGGCGCGATTCTATACACCTATAGAGTCTATTATTGTCGTCGGGCGCGCTGCGGGCGGCACCACGTTATAAATGTCGGTATGCTTGTCGTCAAGCCGCGGCGCAGCTGGCCAAGCGAAGACCGGTGCTCCATTACGTTGATTTCTTCGAGTCGGCTCTGCAGCGGCGCGATTCCCGCCGCATAGAGTTCCGCAAGCTCTGCCCTGCACGACGATACACACCACCATCACAACCGCACGTGCCTCAGTGACAATGCATAAACAATATTCACATAGAAAAAAGGCAAGGACGAATTGATAGACGTTGATTGAAGCGCTGAGTTAAATCGTTGAAAACCGTTTTTTTTATAGAATACAATGTGCTAAGTAAGGTAAGACATATCTATTTCGCTATCTATATTGCTAATCATATTACGACCAACGATTGTAACATTCACAAGGTTGTTGTAAGTCGAGTTGCGGGTATTGTCGACTACTTGAATAGCAAAATATGCCCGCGTTATCTTTTCGGCGCCGAACCCCCCGCGCGCCAGGGCTGGGGGGCGTCACCAACAACAAACACATGATGCCAAATTCACATGACACTCATTATCACAAAAAGTTCGATCATAGGTTTATATTTACTGCGAGTATGCTAATGCTAAGTATGAAACGGCGCGACATGTCTTAATTATAATCGACAATTTTATTTTGCTGAAGCTTTTGCCCAGTTGCTTATGAGAGGGAAGGATGTAAATCTCGACGACAGTCAGTACCCGTACATTTAGAAAAAGAAAAAGAGAAAATTCGAGAAGCGAAACTATATCATGGGGGAAAGTACGATAAGACCGTGGAAGCAATGCAGGCAAACAGCAAAATATTCAAGGCAAGGCGCGTATGGTTTGCGAAGTTGTGCAGAAATTATTACTTATAAGGTCAATTAATGCTAGAAGATCCATAGTTGAGGGGGGGGGCCTAAAAAAGCACATTTAATCGAAACAGCATAACATAACTCATATCGTCAAAAACGGATGGGCACAGTGTCCAAATAGCTACGCGTTACGCCTTACGCGTTTCGCGATTGGCATCATATCGCTCATACGCTAAAACAGAGAGAGATTTGTGGGATAATCTGAGTAGTTACCCGCCCAGAACAGTTAATTGGATTAAATGATATCGGCACGAGTGGCCGATTGTCATCGCTATGGCTCTTCAGGGGCAGCAGACGGGCTGGGACCGCACCGACTCTCCTCGCTGCTCGCCGAGAGCTGCATCAGCGCCCACAGGTACGCCGTCCGAGCGGGCTTTTCGGGGCTCTGTGGTGAATGGATGGACAGCAGCCGAAGACATGACTCGACCATCAGTTGCCAAACATCAACATCGGGATCGGCGTCGCTCGGTCACCTCGTACCAATTATCAAACCGGAGATAATCTACACGTGCACTCCAAAACTACCAACCGTGCAGTGAACGCCGAGCCGACAAAGCGACATATCATAAATAAGAACACAAAAAAATTTAGTGAACGGATATAATAGAACGTGTGAATAACATGATGCCGTAGTGCTACTTCCGATACAGCAACCCGCCCCTTTGCCGTCATCGCGGCGATTCGCGTGAAAGCCCTCGACTATGTTGTTCACGACTTCATGACAATTCCCTAAGAGAATCGGGAAACTCTAGAGTGTCAAGGGTGAGCGAGGCAGCATAGCTCGCACTGAACTTCGTACAATCTAGGTAAAAATAAACTAATAAGGCTGCCAGAAAATGGAAAATGTGGGTGATAAACAAATTTACAAAACCTGCATAAACATAACAAATATCCGAGTATCAGCATTTTGGGTTGTAGTTACGCTCAGCAGTCAGGGCAGGGTCCGAAGGGCTACTAAGAACGCCCTCCAATGACGGACGGAAAGACCGGAAAAATCACACGACACAGCAAAATGCGAATAATTTGTGAGCAATTTCACCTCAGAGAGTATTTGCTGTAGCGCCCGTCGCTGCGCCGTCGCGTCTCCCTCGCCGCTGTAGTACAATCGAACGCACTCCGCAAGCCGCCCTTCGCGCCCGCTGCTGCTGCTGGCAGTGGCAGTGGGCGTCGCCGGAGCCAGCGCCGCGCCCCAAAACGCCTCTTGTGTGGGGTACACGAGGCAGCGCAGCGCGTACGCCGCCTCCTCGACCGCCCGCCCCTCGTCCTCGCCCAACTGGGCATATTTACGTGACATCGCGTTTCAGTTACGGGCGGGCGTAAAATGGAAGACGTAAATACAGAAACGCGTTATCGCGTCGGTTCGATGATCGCAGAATGCGATATGTAAAAAAAAAGTCATGAATTCTAAAAAAGGTGTGACTTCAAATACTTTTTTGGCATTTCCCAACAACTGAGTGCTGTTACGCATAAACTGCTGTTAAACCTTAATATCGCTCAAAAATAGCATTAATAGAGCTGAACTTTTACGGAATCGACGCTAGCAAAATCCCGCACGCTTTAATTGTGCATGCGCGGGCAAGAAGAGGCTTCTCACGAAAAAAAATAAAAGAAATCGGCGCATGTACTCGTAGGCGACACGCAGAGTACTCGCACAAAGGCAACAGCGAATTCTTCCCAAAACCAGTCGACAGCCAGTTCGTGAACAACATGACATGCACATTTGGATCTACAAACAAACCGAAAGCGAGGTACGGTGCCTGTTATTCGTAACGGGAGCAGTAGGGCACAAATGGCACCGGCGCGCGACTCAGCTACTGTTAAGGAGCGGCCGACCCGCGTTATGTGAAGTTACGTAGTATAAATAAAAGCACCAGTAACCATAATTCCTCGACGTACCTTGAGTCCCCACACGAGAGCCTCCAGCCCTCCTTCGTTCAGCACCTCGGCCTGGTTCTCTGGGTTGCCAGCAGACAGAGCGGCCAGCGCGCTGGCGGCCTCCAGCGCCGCGCTGTTCAGCCAGGTGCGTCCCTCCGGCCAGTGCTCTCGCGCTGTCGCGGAAGCGTCGACGGAGCGCGGGAAACAGCCAACGTGTTAGCGGAGCGAACAAATTGAAATACCACAATCAGAAAACAAGCAGCGGGAGATGAGCGAAAAACACGCCACGACAGTGAAACACAGCATTACCGGCTCATTATTTGATTTGGGATAATCTGTTTTAAAAGAAATTAGAGACAGATGATACATATGTTACGAGTTGGCGCGACACTTAGACAAATAGTTTATGATAGATTAGAAACAGCAATTTTCGCTTGAATAAATTTCTCTATATGACTATCGCTGATAAATCATACTCGCACATTACCAGAACACTAAATGTTATGACCTATACACTTTCCTATACTGCTTTCGCTGTGATTAGTCTAAGCTGTAAGGAAAGGGAGACGCGCTGGGCGACAAAGCCTATACACATATTCGGGGGAACACCTTTGACGGCGAGGCCGAGGAGCGCGATGAGATGACGGATGCCGCCCGTTTCACGTGATCGTGCTTGCGCAGCGCCGTTGCCGATTGTCAAAGCCGACACCGCCCGCGCCGCGCTCTCCGCCGCGGTGAGCCTGAGTGGTAGCGCACCGACTGAGCCGACGGCGGCAACACCCGCACCGGCGCCCCGCTCGTCCCAGGCGCCCGGCAGAGCCGTCTCTTTGGAGCTAAGCGCCTAAGGAAATATGCAAAAGGACGTTGTGAGCCAAGACTGCCGCCTCCTCGCACACGATACACAACGTTCTGATCATTTTTTCAAAAAACACGCCCCCACCCCGAGACCAGAGTTGGAGGGTTAACCAAACAAAAATGGATGGGTCGCTAATTTCGCAAACAGCAGCGATGCTGATATTGCAGAATGCATACGAACGCGAGTATGTCGGAATCGAAAATCCCACCGTAATCTATGCATTGAGGTCGAGAGCACGAACCCTGGCTAATACGTCCAGCTCCAATCCGCAGGCAAGCCATTAACAAACGATCAGTATAACACTCGAGACGAGGTCGCGGGGTCGGTTTCCTATATAGTGCTAAATGTCGAGGTTGGACAGATAGGCTCAAAACGCTATCTAGGTAATACCGCGAGCAGTGGGGCGGTCGGTGCTTCCGGTCGCAGACATCTTCAGCCTCGAGTTTTTTATTCCAACTGCCTCACTCATTTCGCAGGCACTGAACCTCAATTCGGAGCTTGTGACCGATCGTGTCATCACAGTCGCGCGGAGTTCAGCGATGCTATTACTGACCAGCCTCGTAAGGATATCTCGCAGTCGCTAACCTCCAGAGAAAAACTATAAACAAATGTAGTACCCGCGCGCTTTAAATCGACAAGGAGAAACAAGTAAAACTCAAAAACCTGGGTGAGGATATCATCGACTTAAATACCCGCACGCACTTGCAATCGTCCGAGTGTAGCAGACGCATGGGCTCGTCATAGAAATGTTGGAGGGAGAGCACTACAAGGCGTACCTGACACGCCGCTCGTACGACGTCGAGTAGAATTGGCAGTCCGCCTTCTCGCAACACCGCTGCCTTGTTTCCGGGATGATCCGCAATCAGAGGCGCCAGCGCGCCCGCCGCCCCCGCCGTCACCTCCAGCTCTGCGCTTCCGCCCCACTGTGGCAGTGGCAGGTCGCACGCGAGTCGAAACATCATCGAATCAAAACACAGACGACTCCGTGAAAAACGTACGTCTTACTCCGGAGCTAGACACTGGTAATTGAATGACAACCAAAGCAAAACGGCCGCATCGCAAGCGTGGTTTTGAACTAGGATGAGTAATGCGCCCCCCCCCCCCCCCCCTTGGTAAGAACACATGTAATTACATTAATGCAAGAGATCCCATAACTATGGATGTAATACTTCCTGACCGAGCGGTGCGCGCCAGCCCTGGCGCGGTCGCTTCGTATAGCCCTACAGAAGGGTTTAGAGTCTAGGGTATCCTAAGCGTTAAACCCTAAGCCTAAAACCTAAAACTCCATCCGACCCATGTAATTGCACATGTAATTACAATAAAACACATGTTTCCATAATCACACGGAGGGCGCATTACTCACCCTAGGTTTTGAAAGATAGAAAATGGCTGAGAGAAGCCGCGTGATGCCGAATTGTGCGCCGAGTGGTGAGGCGGTAAAATATTGATCTACGGAAACCCACAATGACGCGAGATTCAATTAATTGAGCCGCGGTGACAAAGACGCATTTCATCATTCCGGATAAAAATAGGAGACAAACGACCGGTCAACTGCCGATATAAATATTCAGGCGGGAAAAATTGTTAGTAAAGCAGATGAATAACTAAGCGAATTCGAAAGGGACGCGTACACAAGGATCGGTTCTATCGTACTTAGAGGTTTGCAGCTTAGGATATCATTAATAACATTTTAGTGCGCGTTGGATTAGTAAATAACGCGAGTGCTAATTTATTACGCAATATCGCCGGGAAAGGGAAAGGGCGTTGACGGGGATAAAGGTACGGTGTACGCACCTCCCCCCCTCCTGTCGTCGAGCAACCGCGCAGTAGACCCAAAATTGCGGCGCAGCCGCCCGTCTCGCCCACTTCGCTCTGCGCCGCACGGTAGCCAGACACCAGGAGGCTGAGCGCACGCAGGGTGGGCACGACCACCGGGTTGCGCGGCCCGCTGCGTAGCATGGCCACCAATATTCTCGCACCCCCCGTTTCCCGCACGATGGTCTGCCAAATTTAGTAAGTAATGTCAGCGCGACACAAGAAGAGAACGCAGATCGAAAAATCAAGCTCAGATAAATAGTGCCAAATGCAAAAATACATTTATATTCTTGTTCTTGCAGGTTACTATGTGAATGATCTGTGTGATATCAAGAAACTGTTCTTGAGTTCGCAATATGGTACGGTACGGGTCCATCACCCAGGTGAATTACACTTAAATGCTGAAAGAACACAACTTCAAAAGCTTTGCTCATTACTGAAAATGCCCGGAGTATTTCGACTACCGCATTTTCGTGCTCGTCCGTTAAACGCAATATATGCGAGACGATGAAAATGGGCGCTGAACTGTATTAATCTAAAGTGTTGTGCTGTATAAATTGGGCTTTGCTTAAGCGCTGAATTTTTGTCCATATTTCAATCGACTTATTAGAATATTGCTATAATGAACGTGTTAAAAAAGGGATAAAACTAAACAGTGCTATATCAGATAATGCACTTGACCCCAAACGATTCATACACAAAATCATTGATAAACATTTTAACACCTGTGCAAACTTAAAAAATAAAAAAACACGAACCATAACTATCCGCATAGATCTTCCCAGCGACGATGATTTGCATTGTTTTGCCAAAACATGTCGGTTTCATAAATCAACATACCACAACTCGATCTCATTTTTCAAGAAAGCTGCGGACTTGTTGTCCCAAAACCATAAATGGTCAGCACGGCGGCCTATATGACAGCGCCCATTATCCTGCTTTGTCCAAACTTTGGCTTATAATATATTGCAAACTTGACGACCTCTGTGATTACCCTGTCGATTCGCTATCGCCTTTCGATGTCGCCGCTAGTCGATTCCTTACATGTTAGGCCAAATTCATCAAAACAACGTGCTTTCCTAATGCAAATCTGCATGAACCTTTCGATGTCGCCGCTAGTCGATTCCTTACATGTTAGGCCAAATTCATCAAAACAACGTGCTTTCCTAATGCAAATCTGCATGAACCGCTAAATCAAACGCAATATACTTAAAGGTGTGGATCACCTAAAACTCGGACGGTGTTAGCCAATATGGAACAGCGGACGGGTATTCTTAAGATGTCGCAGGCAATGCTAACAATATACAGCTCGCACCTGATTGCGGAAATTGTTGCCCATCGCCGAGGCGAGCGCCAGGCTGGCGCCTCGGGCCAGTAAGCTGTGAGGCCCCTCCCCCAACCGTTCCACCAGCAGTTTCAACCCACCGCAGTCGCCGACGAGCATCTGGTTCGCGGGGTGCTGCCAGCACAGCGCCGCCAGCGCCTGCGCCGCGCACTCCGCCGCCACACTGTCGACTCCGCACTGCCACGCACGCACGGCAGGAAAAAAAACAGCCCCGTCAATACACAGGCCAATGTACAGACCTTAGAACCTCCACTTGCATACTACAGACCGAATAATGGCGCGACTTCTGAAAAAAGTATGGGCGCAATTTGAATTGGAAACTTTGCGCTACAACGGAGACCTACTAGGTGTGACTGCCAATGACTCCAATAATACATATTCAATTTTTTTTTTTTTTTATCCTAAAATTTTCTTACAAGAAAAAATACATATTCAATTGGAAAGACAGAAAGGCGTCCTCATTCGAAAAATGGCGCGAAACGAGGAGCAACGGCTTAATAATGCATTTGATTCAACCGTAGTACATTGCCGAACGAAGCAGCGGCGGACTACCGATGTGGTGTTATCGTACATGTACCTGTACCGACTTCAAATAAAAAGGCAGCACAGAGCGAGCGACACTCAGAGGTTGTCGGTACAGGTACCAGTACGGATGACACGGGAACATCGTCATCGTAGACAGTAGGTTATTAAAGATAATTTTAACTCGAGCCTTAATGAAATACTTAAGCAACTAAACACAAAACTCCGTACGGGTACAAGCCGTATCGATGACTTACGCGGAATCCTTTTAACATTAGTCGGCACAACCGTGCGAAGGGTCGTTTGACCTCGGCGCCGCATGATACCCACCTGCTGCAAGAGCTTGAGCATGAGTTCGACAGCGCCCGCGTTTCGTAGGAGGTCCTGCAGCGCGGGGTTTCTGTCGGCCAGCGCTCCCACGGCGCGTGCGAGGCCTTCCAATAACGGATCGTCGGTGTCGGTCGCCGTCGCTGCCGCCTGTCGACCGAGAGCCATCAATTCGGCCACCGCGCCCAGATTGCCGAGCTCGTCCTGCATCACTCGTCCGCCGGCTGCCAGCTGCGCCATCACCCAAACCACGGCGCAACGCGACGTCCCGCCGTGTGCTGCCTGTAGCGCCGCGACCAGCAGAGGCAGCCCCAGCGCACGACGCAGCGCGTCCTACCGCGAGCGACGATTGAAAAAAATATTCAAATACGCACTGCGCGTGTATGATACTTTAGGCAGCGCGAGGACGACGGTCTTATCACCTTCCAAGACACCCCTCTCCCGACTTCCGCCTATAGTTAAATGACGATCTTGGAAACTGAGATTGTGTGTATAAAAGTTGTGGATATGATTTGACAATTATGAATCCAATTAAAATAGGTGATAATTAGGCAAACAATTTAATTGTTATTTGAAATTTCAGTGGACGAAACGCACAGTACAAAACGGCAATCAAGGAATGCAACAAAGCTTCTTTTTTTTGATTTTTTTTTGGGGGGGGGGAGGGGGAGGTGCGTCCAACAAAGTTTAGGATGGCGTTGGACACTCTTCCATTTGGAAACTGCACAAATACAACATCGCTGCAAAAGAAAATGAAGTTCGATGATGATTCCTGATATTTTCAAACAGTTTTGAGGTCGACTAAAATTCAAACGATTCGAAGCTTTAAAATATGACGCTCAATCAACAGAAAATCGGTGGCTGACAGCACAAGCATCCGCAACGCCCTAAGAACATTCAACAACGGGAAAGTTATCCATCTACGCTAGCGACTGGTGAAAACACAACAGTAAAAAAAAATGAGGCTGAAATAGTCCTTTTGAATTTAAAATTGTGTAAACAAGAATGCATACGAAAATTGACCTTTACCCATTTCTGCTAAAAATCGATATCTCGGGAGGAGGAACAGGATGTCGAGGACCGCACCTGATTTCTCCCGTTATGCGCCACCAGGTTGTTCACCGCCCACAGGGCAGCGGTGAGGGCGTCGTGCTGGACCGCCGCTATCCCCGTTTCCTCGATCTCGAGTGGTACCACGGACGCTGCCGCTTTCGTATCGTCGACGGTATTTTCGTCGTCGTCGTCGATCGCTGCAGCTGCGGCCGCGCTCGGTAGCAACTCTTCGATGAGTGACAGCAGGCACGGCAGGGCGCCAGCCTGGCGCACGCGGTGCTGCGCCGACTCAAAATCCTCGACGAGGTGTTGTACGCACTCGGCCGCCTTTGCCTGCGACACGAGGCGACCGATAAAAATGACGATAAATTCAAAGCTCTGCGAATAAAGAACAATCGGCAACTTGAAGTACACTTACTCATTGTAAGGACAAAATAATACAGAGCAAAACAAGAGGAGTAAATTTAGAGCTTCATAAACGAAAGACACAGGACGGGTATTCTCAGAGCGATTCTCAATACTAAAAACCAATCATCTCAAATCGCGACTTGTTTAGGTGACAAAAAATAATAGTAGAAAAAGTAATATTAAGGGGTTATCAAGCTACCGGATTACGGTGTTTCAGAATCTGTGGGGGCCCGAAAGAATCAATACCGTTATGGGGAGGGGTGATAGAAGATGGTGACTCGCACTGAGAAAAGGGTTACATACAATGTTAGTAGTTACTGGGAGTTTATCAATGGGGGAGCTGCCGATGAGCGACGCGACGCACCTCAGATGTGACTTGCAAAGCCTTATACGCACGAATCAATAAGCGACTTCGCATAATTGTTCTCGGTAAAAGATAAATAATGCAAATGTGTTTCTGTGGAGCAAAGAAATAAAAACATACCAATTAGTAGGGATAGTAAAATTGACACACAAAGCGACAGCAATTTTTGGGGCACATAAACAGCTCCAGACGATGTTGATTTCGACCAAACAAGACGAGTGTGCCTCGGGCGCCGCTCCGTAAAGAGAAAACCCATACCCTTCCAATAAAAAAATTGCATCATCAAGGAACACTGACCTGTCATTGTAAACATACAATTATCTAAAATCATATGTAAACATATTTCCGGTAATATTCCTAGAAAATCTATTCCTTTAGTTTACATAGATATAAACTACACGTCCTGATTTTAAATTCATTTGTAAGAACACCAATTCACGACTCATATCAACCCATTTCACACGAATCTTATCGCAGCTACAGAATAAATAGATTAGAAAGGAATGCGTCTAATGATAGCTCGGGAATCACACGTTGATGGAAAGAAACCCCGGAAATTCGAAAAAATGTAAAAATAATGTGCTGCATTCGAAACACCGATTTATACAAATAAAAAACGCAAATTCAAATTTTGATTCGTATACTCGTAAAATTATGCCACCAAAATTCGAGTCAATTTGAATATCATCATCCACGGATGTTGCGAGGCAGGGGGCGGCGGGGGTAGAAAGAGCGCACAGCAGTGATAGACAGGCTAGTGGCGGAGCATGCGGACCTGAAGGCAGAGCCAGTCTTGGTAGCTGAGTAAGGGGCCGTCTCGTGGGAGGCGGAGGAGCTGGACGAGCACCGCCACGCCGTGTTCACAAAGACACTCGCGTTGCGCCTGGCAAACGACAATTTTATCAGGGAAGATGACGAAGAAGAATGAAGTGGAGAACAACGGCTGGGTGTGAGAGTTAGCAGCGTTGGGTGGGATGTAATTGTAGTGACATAAAAGAAAATAATGCGCATATGTGGTAATTAAATTTTCTCTTGCATATTACATTTTTTAATTTTCCAAATGCTAATTGAAGTGCATTTCAGGACAGCCATCTCAAAACATGGAATCAAATTAATATCACAGTTGTTTCTGTGGATGAGAGCCCCGTACTGCCAAATTCTTTTTTGCAAGTGGTCACATGTTTCGGCTTTTCAAATACACAATAAGCACATAAGCGTTGCACTTCTCAGACGCTTTGTCAGAGACAGAACATAAATATTAATAATGAAGTGTAGAATTATATAATACCGAATAATGCGATACAAACTTGTTAATAAAGGCAATTCAACGATGGTACCGAAATCATGTCCCAGCTCTCTCTCTCTCTCTCTCTCTCTCTCTCTCTCTCTCTCTCTCTCTCTCTCTCTCTCTCTCTCTCTCTCTCTCTCTCTCTCTCTCTCTCTCTCTCTCTCTCTCTCTCTCTCTCTCTCTCTCTCTCTCCTCCTCTCTCTCTCTCTCTCTCTCTCTCTTCTCTCTCTCTCTCTCTCTCTCTCTCTCTCTCTCTCTCTCTCTCTCTCTCTCTCTCTCTCTCCCTCTCCCTCTCCTCTCTCTCTCTCTCTCTCTCTCTCTCTCTCTCTCTCTCTCTCTCTCTCTCTCTCTCTCTCTCTCTCTCTCTCTCTCCCCTCTCTCTCTCTCTCTCTCTCTCTCTCTCTCTCTCTCTCTCTCTCTCTCTCTCTCTCTCTCTCTCTCTCTCTCTCTCTCTCTCTCTCTCTCTCTCTCTCTCTCCCACACACACTCTCCCACACACACACACACACACACACACACACACACACACACAAATCATGATTCGTGCAGACACTCACCTCTTCATTTCCGTCCAGCAGACACGCGAGAGCGCTGACTGCGGAGAGCGCGACGGCGTAGCGACGGCCGCCCACTGCGGCGTGCAACAGATGGAGGAGCGGGCGGACAGCGCCTGCGCGGCGCGCAACCTCCGCGTTGGCTGCATTCCCCTCCATCAGCGCATCCAGAGCAGAGGCGAGCACCTGAGTAATCAGGTAAAGAGAAAAAAATTGAGAATCATCAGACAAGATCGCGCATTATCTGAGCGAATTGTGTTAAATCTAACAAAGAATATATAAACTGTACTCTGTAGCAAAATTATTCAACAGTCTTTGAGGAAAAAGGGGGAAAAGAACAAAACTTAACTAAATCAAACATCTAAACCCTATCATGTAAATCAAAACCCCATGCATTGCGCTGCTAAAAGCCCTAATTTCCCGAGAAAGACCCGAATCGGAGTTTTCTTTGACGACGGAAAACTTGCGAACCGAGTACTGTGCAAAGTATACACCGGTTACAGATTCTTGTGTGTCTGGCGGAGAAAGGTATATTTATAGGGTCGTGAAAAATACCTCGTGGCCTCGTTCCCCTCTTTATGGTTTTAAAAAATATCAAAACTGTGTATTCCCGGGATCAGATAAGAAGTGAAAAGATGAAATAGGGCAGGGAAAAAAGAGGTTGCATGAATGTTTGGTTGGGGTTAGTTTTTTTAAGATTTTTTTTTAAAGTTTTGTTTGAATGGCGTCCGAAAAGAGATTCAAAGACTCGTCGCAGGCTGGCACAGAGTCGATGCCTGTGGCAGAAACCCTAACTTGGGTACCTTCGCCAAGCAACGTACCTCTTCGGATTTCAACATGTTTGGGCTTCAGAGGAAAACCTTCGTAGCGATTTGTTTAATAAAGGCCATTTTCAGGAATTATGGAAACTAACACAACGCGGATTTACTTCAGTTTACCGGCCAGCACAAATTAGGTCTTTAAACACTAAACACAAAAATGAGAAATGCACATCATAATCTCAAGAAAAATATTGAGCCCATCTATTAGGCATTTCCCTTCTTTCAAGATATCACGCGTGCGCATTTCATTTACGTCGCGGTTTTATTTGTGATCTTTAGGTTTTCATGGTCGTAGGGTTCGGTGGTCACCTTGCACGCGTTCAGCGGCAAATCCGGCGGCGGCGCCCCTCCGCCTTCCTCCTCCTCCCCGCCCCACATGATGCGGTCCCAGCAGAACCGGATGATGTCGTCTTGTCGGGAAGCCGTGGCCGGCATGGCGCCTCCCTCCTCGGCGCCGCTTGCACCGCAGGGCAGCAGCCGCACCAGCAGCTGCACTCCACCGTGCTCACGCACCTCGTTCTGTAGGAGCAGGGGCGTGGATGGGAGGGTCACAAGCCGGGGGGGGGGGGGGGTGATGAGGTGGTGGCATGCACGGAAATGAGATGCAATGGAATAATAATGAATTAAATTCTGTTTAATTTAATAAACTACATTACATTTAAATACATTCAATAACATTTTATAAAATAAAATTAACTAATACAATATTACAGAAAACTAAATTTTATTAAGCGAAAGAAAACCAACTAATCAACATTACATAAAATAAATCAAATCGTATGAAATCAAGCCGGAAGTTAATTGAGATGAATAAAACAAATACAATTGATAACACTAAACGTAAGAAAATAAAATTAAATCACATGTTATACGATATTTCCAATAATAGATGATAAAATAAATATTAATTAGATATATTAAATTTAATAGATGAAAATAGATTTAGTCAAATCAAGTCAAATAAAACAGTGCAATGAAATACAGAATGCTGAATCAGTGGAAAAAAATATCTAACCAGCGACACAGCATGAAGAAAATTGGTGGTATTGAGTTGAACTGACTTGAATGAGACAAAATATTTTAAATTGAAATAAGATGGAAATAATCGCTAAATATATAATTGAAATTGACAAAACGAGCCATATTTACGAAGGCATTATGCAATGAATGGAACCAAAGTCCAAAGAAAGAAAATGAAATACAATACACAAAACAAAAGGACATTCATCCAATATTGGAGTATGAAATCATATGAAATACAATGATTTTAAAATGTGGTTGTATTGAATCAATATATATTTTGCAACGGGAAGAAAGATGCCAAATCCATTAAATATAGTGCCTTTTGTGCATCAAATTGTGTATTGGATAACTAAAAGTAGAAAAGAAAATTTTTTGACAGGCGAATGAAGGAGTAAAAAAAACATCTTAACAAAATAAAAAAGTTTGAGACGTTGTAATGTGAAGAAAGGTGCAAATTGAAAAAAATGTGGGTCTATTTCCGCCGCAAGTTGCGTATTGGACCAACAAACGTAGGAAACAAACTCTGTTGACAAAGAAAACACAGAACTTTTTTATAAGGTCAATCAATCCCACAACTCGTGGAATTGTAGGCCAACTGTTTAGAAAATAAAAAAGAAAAGGCGCAACTAATATTCGGAATGCAGATTCTGCTAACTATATGTACACCCTTCAAGGCGCGAAGTCTGAATTGGCCATAAGGTCCATACCTTTTTTTCTTATTGTGAATTTTTTGAAATAGGGGTGAAATATTGGGAAACTGAAATGGAGAAATGATGGAAAGGGGCACAAAATTGTAAAATAGACAGGGGCAACTAAAAATTCAACGGAACATAAAGCGAAATAATCACGGAAATAAAGAGGAGGGGCTTTGCCTGTACAGCGGGATTCCCCTTCGTCATCAGCGCGAGCAGCTCTGCCGGCTCCACCGCTACGCTGCCGAGCGACTTTCCGGCCTCCGCTTGCAGTCGCAACGCGGAGAGGAGTACAGGGACGGCGCCAGCCGTCGCCGCGGCGGCGGGTCCCGAGGGGGAGGCGGCGACGACGGCGCGCAGCGCGCGGAGCGCCTCGCGGGCGGGGTGCAGCCGTCGACAGCCCGCGGGCAGCAGGCGCATGAGAAACTCCAGGCCGATCTCGCGCCAGACCGTCCATACCTTTGCCTGTCGCAAAGACACCCACAACAGCGGCTGAGAAAACGGTTTGGAGCTGAGGAGACGGCGAGCGATTGTGGGTCGACGCTGCCAATGATGCAGTCGCAGTAAATTCCTAATAAAGATAATATATGGTAAAGATAATACGCCTAATAAAGAATAACTCTGCTGGTGGTAAATTGATAGGAAATACTGACAGCTGTCGTTGCTGTAAGCGTAATTTTGGCATATTACTGAGAGCAACCGAAATGGGGTTACAGGAAAAATGTTGACATGTACGGGAAACGACCACTTGTATACAGGAAAACAATGTTATTTACGGGAAACGCCGAGCCCGCACCAGACTTTCTTACTTGGAGCGCCAAACCTTTCAAAAAGTCGTTAAATACATCACCAACATTCATCCATCTGCTGACAAGAATACACGTTTTCGCGGTTTCCGTAACAACTCCGCGTCCCAATCGTAAGTTGGCAATCATAGTACACTGCATTAATGTACTGCCTCAAAAAACATGGCGAGACACCTTAACAATTGGCAAATGAAGGGGAGAAAACAACGATGGACAATGTGTTTGCTATTGCTCATTTGCGCAGCGCTTTTTCAAATTTTTGAAACCCCAAACACGGTCAGCGAAATAAATACTTTCAATTGAAATTGTGACTATGTAGTTTGTGGGCTGTACTGCTATATTGTATGCAAAAATTGGAAGTAATTTCATGAAATGGTCCAAATCAAATTATATGAAAAGCCGCAAAACAGTACAGTTCCTAAATTTCTACGAACTACGCTTTCCAAAATTTCTAGTTTCAAATTCGTCAGAAATTGTGGGCCCCAACCTCCCACGTGTGCCAGGCGCCCATGCCGTCGAGCTGTGCCGGCCGTGTCGCCGAGGCAATCATCGCGCGGTGGGCGTGCTGAAGGAGCGCCCATTGCGCCAACACGACTGCGAGCCGCGCACGCCATTGGACGGCCACCGTTTCGACGGAGCAGCCGAGCAGCGACACGTTGTCCTCCAACAAATGCACGAGGTGCGGCACAATCCCCAAACGACACACCCCAAACTAGGGAAACGCAGCCACAGCAACGAAAATTAGGGCATCTCCAACGCCATTTATGGTCTATATCGAATTTGACGACATTGTGACTACTATCAACGTAAGAATGGACAAATCAAAAGAGGAAATGAAGGATTTATTGATGCAGAGAAAAAGGAAACCGACTCAGCCTCGTGCCCAGTGCCTCGTAAACCACGGCTCTCGGTTCATAACTTGCGCTCTGCTAACACCGGTCGCGATATAGCGTGCCTGACTGAAACAACATGCGACTGAAATGTGATTTCAATAAACAACAAAAGCAAACCAAACTCGGTTAAAATAAAGCCCGGTCATGTCGGCTCGCGGAAAAACTGACGCAGCTCTGCTCGTCGATCAGAGAACATTCCGACGATGCTGCAAAAACATCGAAACGAAACGCGAGTCCGGAATACCCCGACGAAACCAAGTCGACCAAAATTTTGCCCTCTTCCCCGTGCCACCGTTCCATGTCAAGCAATCCTTCAAAAATGGGTCGCTCGAATATGAAAATCACCGAGGAACCAAAGGCAAAGGCGGCAAAGCAGATTGAGCGCTGCCTCTGTCACTGATTTTGTACGTTCCGATAAAATATTGACGGGTCCGATACTTATCCATATATGACCGACAGACGAGAAGAGACGCGGAGGGGCCGGCAGGGAGGGGGGATACCTCGCTGTCGGGACTTCCCTGTGCGAGCATGTGCATGCAACGGGCGGCGAGGCCCTGCACCACGGACGTGTCGCGAATGGCCGCATTCACGAAGCACTCGCCCGTGAGAAGCGGTGCTAGCGCCTGACAAGCACCCGCGTTCCATATCGCGCGCTGTCGGACAAGGAGAGGAGGGGGTGGGGAGGCATTGTTAGTTCGCGTTGTGCATCGGAGTTTGACTGTAAACTCATTGGGCTGTAACAAAGTGATGATACGACGTGGCAGATGAAATCGTATCTTTGCGCTCCCGTGTGTCTGGAAACGGTGGGTATTAATGCGCAAAGGACTTCGCATGCAGCAGTTCACTTCAGAGCTTATGAAGCCATGCATCACACATCCGTCCCGTCCGACAGTTGGGGAGGGCGGGCACAGAACTGACCTGATTCTCCGGGTGCTGATCCGCCAGGCAAATGAGCGTCCACAGCACACTCCGGGTGAGGACGAGGTTCAGCGCGTGCGGCGCCTCGTACAGCACCGTCACCAGCTCCGGGATCGCGCCGGCCTCGCGGATCTCGTCTCGAATGGCTGCGCACACCCGCTGCCCGGTTAGATTGGCAACGAAACGACTCGACACGGGCAGACCTTAACTCGGGATTTCATGCAAGTCTTTGTCGCCCGCCCTTCGGCGGCCTCGAAAGTTGGCGGGTGCCCAAAACAAAGGAAAAAACGTGGCAGGGCCCATATGGCATCACATAGACTCCCAACGATACGCTTACGGCTGAATCGGTTCCGCCAATGCTAATTTATTCAGCGAAATCATGGTTATTATTTGAAATATTTTAGGAATTGAAATGATGCAGAGAGGCTCTTGCACCCAAACCCTAACGGCATTTAACAAACCCTTCGAAATATGATGCAAAGACCTAATTGTAATTTCTTTTCTAAACACTGCAGACAAACCCTTCGGTGCGTCTAATAGCTCCACTCCCACCTCGCGGGGCTCAGCCTAAATCGACGTGGGCTCAGAGAAAGAGGGACCATGCTCGAACCCTAAGCATCAAACCCTTCATTCCGCATCAGCTTCCGGCTTCAGCGGTGCGAATAACCCCATATTGCAGTTAGGGTTTCATGCAACCACAGATTGACTGCCGCAGACTGATGGAGAGGGTCACCCACCCGGCGTGGTGGCTGCCAGGCTGTGCAGCACACTGATGGCGTACTCCACCGCCACGCAATCCGGCCCCTCCGGCAGCAGCGCCACCAGCAGCGCCACCACTCCGCCCTCCCCCGCCAAAGTGGGACGACAAGCGAAATCCTGCGCCGCCAGGTTCGCCACCGCCCCCACCGCCCACTCCACCACCGCCTCCACATCCACATGCACAGTCATACGCACCGCCACATCCCCCCTGACCTCCCCACAGCCAGCTTCAGGCGTCAGGGGGTCCCAGGGCGGAGGAAAGCGGCGCAGGAGGGTGGTCAGCGCGCGGAGTGCACCGCAGCGGAGGAGCGCCGTTGTGTGGGAGGGGCAACGGGAGAGGTGCATCAGCAGCCAGGCCGCGCGAGCAGTGCCGGGCGACAGCGCCACGTCATTGTCCAGCCTGCGCAGCAACATCTATGGAGAAGGAGAAGAAAAGGGGGGCAGAGGGGCCGGTGTCAGGCGAATGTTGCACCCCTTTCGAGTGAGAGACTTCAAATGTGAATGATACATTTGTGATCGGCTTGCTTGTTGATGTGGGTGTTCATTACACACACACAGTTCGCTACCCACCATGATGAAGCGATCCTCGCTGGCCTCTGTTTCAGACTGCGCATCGAGAGAAGGGGTAGGCGCGCACGTGGCTGTGACTGTGGCTGTAAGTTTTGAGGTGGGTGTGGGTGTTACAGTGGGTGTGGGTGGGCGCTTGCGAGGGGCGACGGGAGAGGGTGTGGATGGGCTGAGTGGTGGTGGTCGGGATGACAGGGCGCCCAGGGGGGAAAAGGAGAGGGCGGGGTTGGTTCTGCTAGCTCCTCCACCCAGTGGTGTGCGGGGCTCTTCCCTGTCTCTTTCTTTATTATCGCTCACTATTTTGGTCGCAACCCGCGCCGCGTCGAAGCTGCCGCCCCCGTCACACATCACGCCCGCCTTGCCCCGTCCCCAAAGCTCCATCTCCACCTATTGCAATGCCCCGAGCAGTGTTCACGCGCTACTGGGTCCGTGAAAGGATACAAAAGGGGTTCCAGGGTGTGTCGGTGCTGAAGTCGGCGGGAAACTCGGCGAAATAGAGGAATTGGGTGCGTCGCTATCACTCCGTCCTCGTGATCTTCACAGCTGGACGGCGGTTGATAGCCGGATCGAAATCAGATGGATCGGCGTCTAGCACCCACTCGCGTCGCTCTTGCTTTTGGTGTGTTCGCCCTGTCGTTGAAGCTTCCGACGATTTCGACGGTGATAGTCGGCGCGGTCGCTCACCAAATAAGCAGTATCGGCGCGAAAATAAATAAGAAACTGTGCCAAGCGATACCACCGCCGTGGGGGTTGCGCACTGACGTCAACCTGTCCACGTTGCCAGAATTACCGCGCCTGTGGGTTTCGTGGATGCCAGTTCTAGCCGTCTACCGCTGCCAGCGGGTGTGCGGGCTGCTGATGGAGTGAGCAGCGACGAGGGTTTCGAAGTGGTTGATGCGGCGGTATATCTGTAGTGCGCATGGCTCCGCGTCGAGCAGGTTTCGTACCAGTACCCGGCTTAACCCGGTACACGTATCAAGTACCCGTATATGTAGAGTCTTGAATATTACTCTTAAAAATAATTTACAACACGACATAAGGGGGGGCACCATGTTGCCAAAGATGTTTTGTCTCTTTCACTTTTTGGCTACAGAAGCAATGGAACTCGGGAGGGTTTGGGAGGGTTTTGCGGGAGCTGGTCTCGCGCAAAAAGGCGGAAGGTGGCCGCCCCTTGTTGGTTAGGGGTTTATGAACATCCGGCCAGCTTGTATGTGTAAGACCTACCCCGCGGCTTTCAGCGTCTAACCGAGGAGGACTTGATCTAATTTGTTTGTGGTACTAGCATAATTTGACTTATGACATATGTTAAGTCATAATGTTACCGGCTAATGCCATGATGCTAGAATTATTCCCGTACGGCTAGCGCGTCTTGGAGAATGCCGCCCCCCTATATACTATTATATGACCATTTACAACACACAAGGGTGGGCACCATGTTGCCATTAGTATGTGGCGGAAACCTTACCAGCGGGGACGGCAGTCGACGTTGGGATGGGCCTATCGAAGAGTAGCTTGGTGAGCCATCGGTAACGGGGGCACATTGGGGTCGATGTAGTCTTTTACAAAGACATCAGAGCTGACCGACCAACCGCCGTAAAAGCGAATGTGCTTTAACGAGACGCCTATCGAGTGGGCGTATGTGTCTACACCTTTGCGCAACGAATGCAAAGACCAGATAAAACCACCGGGGGATTAAGCGCGGAGGTGTGAACATAGTAGGTTCAGCCATGTCGTGAGGGTGTCGGCCGTCTAGCGGCGCGGGGCTTCGTCCGGAGTAATTGTCCAACGGAAGCGTGGGGGCTGAGTGTGGAGCTCTGCGCAAGCGTGGTCGAACTACGAGAGGAGGAACGTTGCGATGGGATGCGCGCCTTCGGGCATCTGACATAAGAGGCGTTATTGAACGTCGACGGACGCCTAACCTTTACGAATTCGGTGAAACATGGTTGTGAACTGAGCGAACGGGACAACGGAGGCCGGGCTACCTTCGAGGCGTGCATCAAGAGCTGAGATGATTTTGTCGCGGGCGGCGGCATGATCAGGTTGGAAGTTGGCCAATGACGCGGCGATGAGAATACTTTCATGAATAATTTAAAGGTGAGGAGTGACTAGCTCGTTGTTGAGTTCGTCGAAGGCGCGGAGGATACGCTTGAGGTAGGTATTTAAGCGTTCATTAATCAATTGTGGGTAAAGAAGTTTGAGGAGGAGGCGAACTATCATGTTGACGCCCCTATGATCGAGTAAATAGTTTAGGGCTCGCCCAACGTTAGAGCTTGGAGAGAGTTGGGTAGCGAAACTAGGGTCTTGCTCGAAATTTGTAAGCGCTTTTGCAGATGAGGGGTCGTCTTCCATAGCCATGTTAAGGAAAGTAAGAACACGATGATGAAAAGAAATTTGAAATTTGAAATTGTTTACAACAATACCGGTAAAAACCGGCTGATGTCTCTGGGCCCCCCCTTTTGCTATGCTCAACCTGTAGTTGGACTTCTAAGCGTGAGGTAGACCGTGAACCACTAATCCCAACCTCTCCAATGGCAGTAACGATACCGTCTAAAACATACCCGTATCCAGGTATTTATAATTTTCTGATCTATACGTATTTTTTTTTGGATACAGTATGAAAAATAAAATGTCGCTAGTCTCCACGTTACGCGGCCTGCTCCAGCCGCTGCGGGGTCGCTGATCAGCAAGGCTGTCCAGCTGGAGCTGGTCGAGGCGAACCTGCCTGACCTCGGCTCCCGTGCGACTCCGGTCGTGCCGGAGCTTGGGGGGAAAGGCAGGTGAAAAACCCCCCTCGCATAGGTCGTCGTCGGTCCCGCCCCGATCCGTGCTCCACCCCGCCCGAGGTATTAGCCGCTCCTCTCGACGCAGCTCGCCACCTAGCCGAGTCTTCTCTCCTCCTTCGGGGGCTGAGAAGAGAGAATAACTAGGCTGCAGACGGTGTCCGGCTGGCTCTCCTGCCCCCGGGCCAGATTTTCTCCTGTCCCCTGTCCTTTCCCCGTCTGTTTCCAACACCTATCTGATCGCGTTGTGGCCGTCCGTACCCTCCCCCGGTGGTTTACGTTGTTAGGGGGTCGCCTTTACGAGCAGTGTGCCGTTACGATAACCCTAGGCACACTGCCTGAGGCAGCCTATCGATAACCGGGTACCGACTAGGGAAGGGGTTGGAAGAACACAGGGATCGAGTCGCCGGTCCTCAAAAGATGGTGGGTACGGGAATTTTTCCAAAAACCCCCCGTACCGGGCTTTTCCGGCGGCGGGCGATCCTAAGGACCGCCGCCGCCAGACCGTGCCGCTCCTCCGGCTGCGACCGGCCTCCAACCTGCGTAGCATCAAGCCTCGCCCCCAGGGGAGACTTAAGACTCTCGCAGGGTTGGCGACAGCTAGCGAGCGCTGTCCCTAGCGCTGCTTCCCAGCTGTCCGCCGCCAGCTCCAACACCCTCGTCCCTCCGCTGATCCGTCCGTACCCCTTTTCGCCAAAAAATATTTCGCAAACGCCGCCCCCGCCCCATCGTCGGGAGAGTATCTGCGAGTATTTAGTCGCGAAAATGACATATCGGAGAGGCCGAGCGGGAGATCCCTGTGCCGGTGTACGGATATTATGTTTTCCAAAACCCTCCGTACAGGGCTTCCCGACAGCTGCTGATCCCGCGGATCGCAGCTGCCGGTACCTCGTTCAGCCCCCTACCGTGCCAGGCCTGGCACGGCTATGGGGTTACCAGCGCCCACCGCGTGGAGGTAGAGGTAGGTGCCGACGGGCCTGCGAGCGCACCCCTCTCCGGGGCCGCCGCCGCTGCGCCGCCGGCGGGCGCCTGATGAAAAGAATGATAGTGCAAATTAACGTGAGCGCTTGGCGGAGGAGGACCCTCGAGCATACGGGGATAGTTCGGGTCAAGAGCGCGTAAGTGGTTAACAAAACGACGTCCATATACCGGGAAGTCTTCAATGTTACGGAATTTAGGTGAGGAAGAGCGCGCATACATGGTGAGACTATTCTAACGAGCCTCGGGCCGCATGGTCGGAGTGGGTAGTGCTTACCGGCGGCGTGGCGGATGTGCTGAGGAGGCGTGGCCATAGTCGGGTGTTCCGATAGTGCCCGGGAAGGGCGGTGGCGGTTACTCGTTGTATACTCCGTCGAGTACTCGTTGTACTTTCAGCACCGATAAAGTCCATGTTTTGTAGCATGGCAGCGTCAACGTGCGGGAGAGCCGCAAGGGGTGGGCTGAAATGGAAGTGATAAGCAGGGTGGGTGTAGAAAGTCGAAGGATGCGTGCTAGTAGTCAGTTGATGGGCACTTAGGAGTGGGTTTGTTGGAGATGAAAATAGAATGGTTACACGTGTAGTTGAGCCGGCCCGGCTAGGCGGGGCCAGTAGTGGGGACAAAGGGAGTGGAAAAAAGATAGAGATGGCGACCGGCAAAGGCACCGGCAGGGCCGCCCGCCACTGACAGGGAAATAGACTACCACAAAAAGCGGTACTTTGTACTTTTAGTACAACACTAAGTACTAAGACAAGGACTAGCTATCTTGTACATCAGCACTAGGTAATGCAATGCTAGTTCTAACACTCCCCCTCAAGGTAGCGGAGGTTTTGTCGTCGCCCTTGCTTGTCTTCAAGGAAGGAGTCATCTTGGCCGTAGGTGTTGTTCCGGTAGCGGTGTCTCAAGTCGGATAGGTGGCGCTATAAGTGCTCACAGGAACGGGATGCTATCGGCGAGTTGCCGACAAGAAACTGGTCCAAATATACTGCGTAATGTACTAGTCTGACATGTAGTGGGGAAAACCGTGCATGGGCGAATTAGCTGCCGCATAAGAGCGACCGGCGAGGAAGGAGCAAAGCCAACAAGGTTGCCAACAACGTGTACACACTCAAAAGAAGTAGTCGGGCGCTATCGTTTAGACTCCCCCCTTTGCCGTGGGCAAGGTTAGAACCTCGCCAAGTAAGGTAAGCATTGCGGCGTCGCCTCGGGAAAAGACAAAACCAATACTATTTAAAGTACGTGCATGCCAATTTTTCGCGAGTCGGGGTGTGAACCCAGCAGACTCGATCGATAGCATCGGCGAGCGTTAGGTTGGGTGTGATATGGTAGGACTAGCGAGCGACCACTAAGCGGAAGGTGACGCTCTTCTCTTTAGGTGGCGGCGGTAATGAGTGGGTAAGACTAGCAAGCCACTATTGAGCGGAAGGCAACGCTCTTCGTGTATCTGAGCATAGGGGGCCATAATAACGTGTTGGAGATGGAAATATATTGGTTACACGGGTAGTCGAGCCGTCCCCGCTAGGGGGCCAGCACTTGGGACAAAGGAAGTGGGAAGAAAGAGATGGCATCCAACAAAGGCACCGGCAGGGCCGGCCGGCCGCCACTAGCACGGAAATAGAGTACCGCTTTTAGGACAACACTAAGTACTAAGACAAGGGCTAGCTACCTTGTATAAAATCACTAGGTAATGTAATGCTAGTGCTAATAGGGCTGGGAGTGACGGTAGGAGGCAGCGGTGTCGGAGCGGGTGCTCCCGGCGGCGGCGTTGTAAACGCAAGCGGCGGCGGCGGCGGCGGGGCGTCCACGGTAGCCCGCTGAGAAAGAAGAGACTATGACCGGTTTACCGCATGAAAATGCGTGATACTCGTAAGCTGAGAGGGCCCGTAACCTATTGTCGGAGAGCAATCATCAAATGGGTGGAAGCAATTGACTGAACACATAGTGCCGCACGGGTAATAATACATTGACGATTGTTGCGTAAGTGATGGTTACACACACGCAACCGTTTCTATAAAGTTGATACACCGTGCGCACCTGCCGCGCACTGATATGATATGCACTGATATATACGGGTGCTAATGTACTGTGATAATCATGGCATCAACGCTAATCTAGCCTCGTCCCCGTGTAATTTCAACCTTATAGTATGATCATTTACAAACCCGTGGGGGGCTACCTTTGCCATCATGTCGCCGTCTCGCGGGTAGTGTGGAGTTGTCCGCCCCAAGGCGTTACCCAGCCAAAGAAGTATCAATTAGCGGCCATGGGAACGACAATGGGGTCGATGTAGTCCATCGCGACGTTGGACTCCGTCGCTCATCCGCAAGACAAAATCAGCATGTTAACCCACAAAGCATACGCGGTTGTAGTCGCACCTTCTCGTAGGGAGTATTGCGTCCATGCAAAGCCGGCGGCGGCTGTGACCTTAATTCCCTTCACGGCGAGCTGGATCCAGCTCGCGAGTGTGTACGCAAACCATATGGTTTACTTCTCATGGCTTTCGATCGCCCAGCCATACACGGGGGTTTTGTCGTTACGCGCCAAACCTACGCAATAGACGTCGAAGAAGTCCAAAAGGCTGGCCACTCGACTGTGTGCGACGCTTGGTATCGAGCAAAGAAACCGGCACTTTGTTGCGACTCCGCGTTACTCATGCCTTTTGGTCGCGATTTTGCATGATGATTCCACCTAGCTGAATGGTGACGACGTCACTAATAAGGCGCGCGCCAACTCTCGAGAAAAAAGAGAAATAAGACGACAATGGTGATACATGCAGGTGGAAACTAGATCTTCCGACGCGGTACGTATGTAGTACTTGGTTGCTCTAGTTCGGGACGTAATGCTTCTGCACGGGCCAACGCAAGTTATGTCACCCGGGGCGGTAACATTACGCAGATAAGCGCATGTGATATTGTCACATGTGACCATGCGAATCCCTTGCGGACAAGAGTGACGAGATCACCTTGTTTGGCTGCTCGTGACCGTAGTCCTTGCATAAGTCTTCCTTGGTTGTCAAGAGATATAGTTGTGGATGCTAGTCTGGATACGGTCCCCCACTTTCCAAGCCATGCCACAAATATGGCCATAATGGGATGGTTACCAGAAAGCGGGGCTAGTTGTTGGTCTTCGGAAAAGTCCAAGTACCATTAGATGTAGTACAAGTACGCTCAACTCGACCCTCATCACTCAACTAGCGGTAACAAGGCAAGTCAGGACACAACCACCATTCCCATCGGCGTAGACGACACGCCGGAGGGTGGAATTACAGAGCACGACGTCCGTATCGCACATTCGTCGATCGAGCGACCCTTGATCGCCCTTAACGTGTGACCCCTGGTCCAAGCCCCATCGACGACAGTTACGCCATCATCACTGCAAGATGAGGACTACCACATCGACACAAAATTTTGGGGACCCTACGTTTCCGCAAGAGTCGACCTGCCTTCCTCCCCTCCCCCCCATATCAATTCTTCAAGACATTCAGAATTACTCTAGTGAGGACTCACCGGAATTCGAAGCAACGGTCGTCACCATGCGTGATAGTAACTAACCCTAAGCGCGCTCGAGGAGACCGCCCGTGTGCGGGTATCCTACATCCGACGCGCCAAAGGCGGAGGGGAGACGAGCGATTCGGGCCGCGTTTTCCCAGAAATTGCCTATGAGCATTTCCTCAAAGCGCGACTGGACGTTGCCTCCTCTGAGTACGACAGTCTACATTGAGCCTTCATAGAGAAGACGCTCGAGTGCTCTCTAGTCTCAAGCATCAAAGCCGCAGCTGGAGCTACCTTCGCACGCAAGACGCGAGACTGACATGCCCCGACCTTCCTGCCCCGGAACGCACTAACCCAACCCCAAGACTCCAACCCAAGCCCGAGCCGCCACCGAGAGACACTACCGACACCAAAGACTGGAAGCCCAAGAACCCTGACAAGAACGCTTCATGGTGTGACCCGCCGCGCCACGTCTTGCAACGACCATTCGAACTGCATGCGTCACACCGTGCGGAACATAGTGTCCGGGTGGTCACGATTAGGCGCCATCACCCCGCTACAGGCAAGCGCGGCCGACATGCTACGTTTTAAAACATGGCTTGCCCGAGTAAGAAGAGTCGCGGCCAATAACCTCCAACCTTTTTTCTCAACGATCGATATTTTTTCGAGACCCCCTTAAGGGGTTAGTGGCGCTTGGACTATTTCTAACGGACGCACGTCGAGGACTCGCCATAGAGCAATATCCATCACCGACCCCGACGTTTTCGTACCAATCCATGCGCCAATCGTTTAACAAATGCTACAATTCGCCCACCGACACTACCGCGCCTAAACATGGAAGCCGGACACCCTCGTACACATCAAGACCTTCCGCGCAATTCTCGCAGCCTACACTAAGTATTTAGGTTTTTTGCCGCGCGGAAACTAGAGTACGCTGCCACATGGACGACATCGCGGTCGACAAGACTGGCGGTACCATAGTGTTATTCGTACGAAGAGCAAAAGGGGGTCAACATAGGACCGTGCCCCACAAGCCACTACTACAATTCCCGATTGTTGAAGTACCGCTACTAGCGTGCCTCCTTGAGGCGTTTACCGCTTGACGCACCAATTATCGCAACCGAATCGATAATGGACCGCCCGAGTATGCAACCTTCTAGTCCATCACATCCGATGAGACACCGCACGCGTGTACTGCATGGACCATCACCGAGTGGATTCGAGAGGCGTGCAACGGTGCAACGCCATTGGCGCTTCACCCCCTCCCCCTGCGTAATTCAAATGGACATCGCATAGCCTACGGAAAGGCCCGGCGTCCGCCGCCGCATGCATCGGCGCACCCTTCACCAAGATTCGCTACATGGGAGGCAGGTCGAAAACCATTGATGTCGTCACTTGCAATTACATTGACCCTACCATGCATGAGTTGAACATCGGTTGCCTGGCTATTCGTCGGATGGCTATTCGCCACACTCTTTGTTCAATAGCCTACGCTGACCTTTGGCCGTTATTAGATGGTATGCTATGACTCTTTGTCGCCTAGCCTCGCTGGCCGCAGCACGATTGTAATCATGTCGATAACGTTTAAGTGCCGCCTTGTAGTGCTCTACCTCCGCTCTCCGCCCTAGAGCTTGCAACAACCTTGCTCCATGTGACAATAACGAGGGAAGCCTATTGCGCAGTTGCACATGCACCCGCGATGCTGGGACGCCAATTGGAATCCCCTAATTATCTGCCGGGGCGACATAATGCACGGTATCTACCCGAGCATGCGGCGCGCCCACTAGACATGACCCGCCTCCTCTATCTGCACCGGCTCCTTTCTTACGCTGCCCGCGAGTGCCTTTGCTGCGGGTCCTTATTCACCGACCCCATCACTATGCCACCCTCTCCCTTTAACTCACTTGGAGAATTGAAGAAGGAGATGCCCACATCCTCAATCGGCAGCTATGCTGCGTAATACCCCCCACCTTCCAAGCCATCGACGTAGCGCTAAGCACTTACCGCGTGGTTCCTCTTGCCCGTTGCCTAGAGGCAAGGGCCCGCTCCTCACGCGCAGCACCACTCCGGGCGTTGTGAATGCCTAGATATCAAAACACATAAAAGGTGAGATGTATTGTTCTCAAAACATATGTATGGCCAAAACTTTGGTAATAATAATATTATAATAACATGAATCACAATCATAGAACACAAGCAACAAGTGTTTCCTAAATGTAGAGGGAACCGACCTGTTTTGTTGTACGTGAGCTAAGGATGCTCACGTTTGAAGCCGGCGCGCTTAAACAAGAACCGCACCTCGGGATTACCCAAGATGCAACTGCCCTCTATATCGGCTTCCGGAAATAACGCTTAATCTCCTCGTGAAGCAATAGTTTTTCAAGAGTTGTTTGACGTACGCCTGCATGAAATAACATGACAAATCAACAAATTGTAAAAGGCATTAATTCGCCAACAAGGTGACTCTACTCGTCTTACCTCATCCCATTAGCAGGTAGCGTCTATAACGGTCGGCACACAAGAGGCGGGGGTGACTCTTAAGCCATTACTGTGGCAGTCGAGAAAATCGCCGGCAACATGTACTACGTCGAAGACGTGGCGTACATTGTCTCGTGCAGCTCCAGCGTCACATGCGGGAGCATCATCGCTATAGTCCCCCTTTTAACCTTCGGGCATTCCTCAGGGTAAGTCAAGAACCTGCGAATACCAGCACATAGCCGTTATTTTAGCTGATGTTCAGCTATTGCATATATTGCTAGTCTAAATGGAAAAAAAATGGGCGGGAAAACTTACACGATGTTCTTGAACCCCGGTTTTTTTCCGTGTGACAGATCTTGGAAGTTCGCGAGCTTTCCGACCTCCCTAACAATCTCACGACTACAACGGTTTTGTTGCTTAGTAAGAGATTCACGAAAGACTAATTCTACTAATAATGACCACAAGTTGTAGGCGGGGGGAAAGTGATCATCGCGCAGGTCAAGATCGAATAGGCCGGCGGGAAAACATACTACATACTGTAAAATATGATGTGACCAGTAACACGACATGCATAGGGAGCTCACCCCATCAAATTGAATTGCCAGCTCCTCACCCGTGTCATTACGTCCCCACCAAACTTTGTTGTCTTTTTATTTTCCCACTCACTCGGTCCGTATGACTTGTTCCATGCTTCGCGCTCCGTTGTCTCGACGGGGTCATCGTTAAAAGCGTCCACGTACTTTACTAAATCTTTTGCCAACTTCGCACTCGCCCAATCCATTGTAACACAGCATCGAGCATGAGGCATAACCCTAGCCACGGTTATCCTCATATTCTTCCGTAAGGCTGTCCAATGGGGTGGATGGAGCGCCGCCATGGCGACAAGGTAGCGTTGTGCGCGCGGACCATAGTCAACCAAACTGCATCGGCAGCGGCGGACGGCCTTACCTCATTTTTTGCGAACGAGGTTGTGCATGGTCACATCAGTAGATCAAAATATAAGAAAGACAATTGACGTATTCATTAGATTATGTGCGGTTTATCACTCATGTACACCGTATCATAACGTCGTATGCAGTGAGAAACCATATAAAAATCGCACGTGATAGGGAAAATCGCTGACCCGTGCCACGCTCTTAATGGTCATATTGGTAAAATAAAGGTTTGAATGACAAAGCTAGATTTACGCCGTAGCATCCGTTATCTCCGACGGTACAGCTCCCCTAACGGTTCAAGCGCCCACGCGCACACGGACAGTAAAATGTCCGCACACTATGTGACGCACTAGCAACGATTGTGTGTCCACCTTGTGTCTTTTGCAAGAGCTATCGCTCACGCAAACGGCATCGTGGCTCTTGCTTGCCACACAAGGTGTTGATCACTTGAGTCTCCTACACGAAGCACGAAACCACACTCCCTGAATTTAGATGGCAGATCGCCTGGTATTGCCTACCGACCTCTACCCCGTTGCGTCTAGTGACGCGCAGGAGCAGCAACTAGACCAGCTACAATTGCTGATAATTTTTGCACAACAGTTAGCAATAAATATTGGAACTCTGTCCCTCGCAGCCGCGCCAACAAAACACACTACTTCAGCCAACCCAACAACCGATTTCGACTGAGCCGAGGGTGGACGACCCGAGCACGACGCTCTTTGAGTTGACAATAAAGAAAACCCTCTAGAGTCCATCGACCGTAGAGAGTGGACAGACTTCGCGTCCCGTACGTTCGCGGAATGCATGCCCCCCACCGGCACAACAGCCCCGTGCCTATGGAACCCTCGACACGACGAGGCAGACAAGTTGTTTTACTGACACCGCGAGAATTTCCTCCCGCGACGAGTATCGACACCTACTTTGCTAAGGTGTTTTTACGGCCGCCGCTACCTCGGCACTCGAAAATGCTATGGAAACGATTCGCGCGGTCACCTCTACCTCCGACAAGCTAGCCTTTGCCTACTTCCTCATCGACGCAACGCTACGTACACATCAAGTAGTGGCCTCATCGGGGGAAGCGAGACTCACCTATGTTAGGCGCTTCAAGGCGAAGAAGATCCTCACCGGCGAAGAACGGGTCGCCGAGCGGCTCGTCTACACACGGTGCTTCGATACCATCGCCTCCGACCGCGGAGGCAACGTCGTCGACGGACTCATGTCAGCCCTGGAAGACAAGAGACTCGAAGTCAGCATCACCGCAACTGCAACGGCGCAAGTAACTGCACAGTTCAAGGCCGACAAGCCTCGACCACATAGACCGGACAAGCCGAACGACAAGCCGGACAAGCCGGACAAAAACAAGGCCAAGCCTAAGGACCGCACCTACGGGAGGCCGCCCCCTCCCCGCTACCGACAAGGCACACAAGATGACCGAAGGCCGACAAGGAGGAATGACGGGGTGACCCGCCGCGCCGATTTCTGCACACAAGATTCAAACTACATGCGTCATCGCGGGTGGCGAGACTGGCCAGGATGGAAAGACATCGGCGCGAGCGGTCAAGTCTTGAAGTGGATCCGGGAGGGCGATACGATTCCCTTCCTAAACAATTGTCCCCCACCCCCGTTCAACTCACCTTCGGCGTCTCACCAAGGCGTCTCCCTCCTAGACGCTACCCCCGAGCAACTCACCTTCGTCGAGGCCGAACTCGCGCGCTTCGTGGAGACGGGACCATGGGATCCCACCACTTGCAACAAATACGCATCCAGATTGTTCTTAGTCGCCAAGCCCGGCACCAATCAGTGGCGATTTATTGTCGACCTACGACACTTGAACAACTTTTGCGTCATAAAACGACTACGGACGAAGTCTCTGCTAGGATTTCGACATCTCACACGGAAGGGCGACTACATGTTTTCATTCGACCTAAAGGACGGGTTCTACGCGTTGGGCATCGTGCCAGAATAGCACGACTTCCTAACGGTAAACGTTCGCTATACCGGGTAGCTGGCCTACCAATGGGTTGGTTGCTCAACCCCTACCATTTTTGCGCGTTTAAGGACACATTCGTGCGAAACTTACGCCAACCCGACCCCGTTGGGTTTTCGACACACCAAGGAAGGTCTACGCACCCCGACGGCGACATGCCGAGCACGCGTTTCCTCCGACACACGCGTTGGCGAGGAGCAAAGATCTTACCTTACGTAGACGACTTCTTACTCTTCGCAGCCACCCGGGCACTCGCTCTAGCCCTCCGTCAGCGCGTCGACCGCCTCCTCACCAATCTCGGCCTTTTCCGCCACCCCTCGAAGGGTTCTTGGGAACCGACACAATACGGACACCACCTGGGCATTGACATCGATACATCAACATGTTACTTCTTCGCAGTAGCATCAAAACTCCTAGAGCTCGCCAAGTAAGCCCGGCAACTATTGCGACGTGCTACAAGTGCAAGCAAATGGCTCCCGGTCAAGGAACTCCAATCATTCGCGGGTTAGGCGCAATACCTTTATCTTGCTATCCGGGGTGCACGATTCTTCCTTCGCAAATTGCATTCCGTACTCGGCGACAAGTGGGGAGGCCGAGTCGGCCTCATCCCTCAGCTCCGTCGCGACCTATAGTGGTGGACCCATGCGCCCACCCACGCAAATGGCAAAAACATCCACCGCCCAGTCGAGTAAGCCTACATACATTGTGACAGTTTGGGGTATGGTTGGGGAGTAGTACTAGAGGGCATACTCGAAGCACGCGGCTTTTGGGGACAAGAGGACGAACACCATCACATTACATGGAAGGAACTAAAAGCCGTCCGTTTGGCCGTCCTCAGTTTGTTGCCACGTCTCGTTGGCCGCAACATCCTCCTCCACGAGGACAATTAGGCGGTCTGTTACTTTATGGCCGGCGTGACTTCCCACTCCCCGGAAATGATGGACGAATTACGCCGACTCTGGTACATGTTGGACAACAACAACATTCACATCAGACTCCGGTACACCAGGTCCGCGGCGAACACATAGGCAGAAAAGCTCAGCCGCCGCCTAGATAGCGACGACTGGCAGCTAGACCCCTCGGTCTTTCACGAGATGGACATTCAGTTTGGCCCCCATACGATCGACCGCTTTGCGTCGGCGCTCAACACGCTACTTCCATGTTGCAACGCAAACTGACTAGACCCGACGTGCGAAGCGGTGGACTCCCTTCACCTCGCCGATGCGTACTGGCGAAAAGAAAACAATTGGTGCAACCCTCCATGGCCACTACTAACCGACCTCGCCCAAACACTAGAGCATAGTGGCGTAGCAGCCACGGTGGTCGCCCCGCGTTGACAAGGAAAAGCGTGGCACCAGGCACTTACCAAGTTGGCGTGCCACGAGACGGTGATGCCGGCCTGCGCGCACTTGTTCCGTCCCGGGAGGCGGCACGGACGCGGTACAATCGGCAAGCCGCAATGGCCCGTGATTGTCTTCCGGATCCCCTTCCGGCCCAGTTGTACCTCCACCGGGGCGCAATAAGTGCTACCTTGACCATGTTCAACACACAAAACATCAGACCAACAGTCCAAACTTACCCCTCCCGAGCTGCTAAGGTACGATACACGATCGAGGTGGCCGGTTGCAACAACCCATGGACCGCCTCGAAGTGCCCCTACATGCGACGCCTACCGGGCACATACAACCTTGGAGCAAAGACTCTCGAGTTATGGACCGCATATTGGGCGAAAAGCCCGTCCGACACGTACCACAACGCGATCAAACCATACTTCTGGTTCTGCAAGGAACAAGGCATACCCCCGCTAGCCGCGACAGCCGCTATCATGGCCCGCTACATCGCATGGATTGGAGAACGTGGCACCATCAAGACAACTAGTATGCAACCGTACCTCTAAACGGTGAACGATTTCTTCAAGGACCACGGCGCCGAACCAGTCGCCCAAGGCGACTTAGTAGCAAAAGTCCGTCGGGGTCTCGCAGCGTCCCAAGTATCCCTCCACCCCCGCCGCACACGCTTGTCCTTGCCAGCCTGGATTCTCGTCTCTTCGCTACGCCTCGCCAAGGACTTACGCACGCAGTTGACAAACACTTGGAGTAAGGCCCAGTCTGACTCCATTCTACTATTTAGAGCGTGTTTGGCAAGGGTGCTCCTGTCTACTTTTTTTGTCGCGGGGGAGCGGGAATTGAGTGCCGGTCTTGGGACATGTTGTGTACACCAACCGGTGGAATCCTCTATACTACGGAACGAGAAAAAGTCAACGCGGTACTCTCTTATGTGAACTACCGGACTCGGCCCACCCTGACATAGTGGAACTACTAAGGCACTTCGACGCTGCCCGTACCATGCTCTCCGCCGGGAAGATTCCGGACAGGCGGTGGGCCATTAGTCTACACGAACCTACGACAAACTGGACGGCGGACACCCTGACAGCATGGCTACAACAGGTACATCGCACAGTACACGAACAACCTCCGGACGGTTTCGCGTTAACTTCGCACTCCTTGCGAAAGGGTGCAGCTATTGCAGCGTACAATATCGGTACCCCGATGCAAAAGATCAAGTTCTTCGGTTGTTGGGCGCGAGAATCGGACGTATTCCTCGACTAAATCGACTCAACGGTACTCATGAGCCCGGGAGCTTGGCAACTTTTTGGCTGGATGACCCCTAGCGGTGTGCCACCCAACGTCACACGCCAGTCGGCGACAGATAGCATGAGTGAGCCCAACACATCATAAATTGACATATTGGTGATATAGAGGTTTGAATTACATGGCTAATTTTACGTAACACGCGTTACCCCCGACGGTACAACTTCCCCAACGGTTCAAGCGCCCACGCGCGCACGGACAGTAAAATGTCCGCAGACCATGTGATGCACTAGCAACGAGTGTGTGTCCACCTTGTGCCTTTTGCGAGAGCTATCGATCACGCAAAACCCCCACACACCCGATTCATCCCTCTCACATTGCGTGAAGGGTGGCCCAAGGGCCCCAATTCCAAATTCTGTAAGTGATCCACATCTTTGGCATAAGTGAGCCCAACACAGCTAAAACACCTGAAAAAATACACATGACCATGGCAGGTAAAAATGGCCTGTTGTTGGGTTTCAATGAGCCCAGCAGGCTCAGCATATGCTGCCGCCGCCCGTACAGGTAGCTCAGCACTACAGATTACCTGTACATGTATACCGAAAGCACTGCTTCATTTTCAAGGCGACGTGGCGCTCATTATTCGATGATACACGGCGCAATATAGCGGAAAGCCCTCCGGCTGCCCCCGTGCCCGACGTGGTTCGTGAATCCGATTTTCTCTGGTGACTTCTCAGTTTCACTTTCGCGGAGGTAGTCGGAATATACTTGTTGGCCCGCTCGACAATAGAGTTACGGAACCACTGCTTGCCTCGCCGCTCCATCTGCGTAGCAATAATATCAGAAACAAGCGACAATCGCCCACTACCTTACCTACCACCGTCCCACAACGTATTCAACCCGATCCCGCCGGAACAACCTGACGATACTGGAAGTGCACTTGCGATACTTGGGCGATGTACTGGAAGTCGTGCTTGAATATTGACGGTAGTGTGAACTAGATGTTTACGGACATTTTCATACAGCAGCAGGTCTAAAAAGTGCGCAATAATCGTGTTTTACGACCGGCGGTAATGTATATGTACTTGCTTATATATGTGCAAGGGAAAATACACCGACAGGCTCAAAAAGTTGGCGGAGCTTGTATGGCATGCTGACTTATTGCCTTATAGTGCTGTTGCATATATCAGGTGTTAGTAACCCGACAGCGATGAATAAGCCGAGGAGTCGATAATGCCGCAGTAAGGGAGAGCCGGCGACAACTACGTGGCGGAGAATACCGCAGCTGCTTGGCGCACGGCGAGGCACCATCATAGCAGCAGGGTGCAGGAATAAGGGTTTATACTCAGGCGTATATACGGTATTGGCCCTGGCGGACTACGACGATACACAAATTCAGTCCCAATAAAATGTCTGAACAAAGCTGCCAGACAAGGTCGAAGTCGCCAACGTCTCCGAGGAGTCGCATCGCCGCTCGTGGCTCTAATCGTCTCCAACCGCATACACCACTACCAGTGCCGGCCGCGGATACCTTTGTGGTGAGTAGTTGGGAGTTATCTCAACCACCGCTGAACCAGTAAAGCTTGTATTACTTTGTTATTTCTACCATGAGGGCATACCGCCGAAACGCATCAGAGCGATTACAGGAGAGAGACGCCGCCCCTCGCGTCATCCGCACACTGACAGACTGACATACATGTTAATTAATACTACTGAAGACGTGGCTTAAAGTTGGTAAAATAATAAGGCCGGCAAGCACTGTCGTCGTTCAGGACTGCGAAAGAAAGGACAGAGAAAGGACCGCTACCTGCAAGGTGATATTTATATTATTTATACATCATTGATTCACTCTAAGAAAATGAATCAACTACGGGCAGCGAATTATACCGAAATAATAAATAAAACCTATTTTCTTGTAAGAAAGTACAAAATCTCCAATACATCCCCTTGATACATGCGCGGGCGCGCTGTACATGCGACGATACACCCGGTCCACCTCTATCTACAGGGTACGGGTACCTGTAGCTTCATACCGAAAAATCCAACGCGGCATCACGACGTACTGAACGCACAGTGACGTACTAAAACGTACCAAATATTCTGACAGAAAATTTCGTACATTGATCGTCGCATCGTATCTATGTAAGTAACTTCTCCGTTATTCTGAATGTTTTCATGCATTTTCATTGATAAGATGAAACGTGTTGGCTGTGATATGATAAAATGTGATTGATATTTCATATTTATGTCGTATGGGCAATATTTCTGATACAGTATACTGTCTCATACTTAAATACTTACTTACATTGCTGACTTACGTACCGATAATAATATACGGAAAAAATAATCGTGCAATCTCTCTCTCTCTCTCTCTCTCTCTCTCTCTCTCTCTCTCTCTCTCTCTCTCTCTCTCTCTCTCTCTCTCTCTCTCTCTCGCTCTCTTTCTCTCTCTCCCCTCAGACCCCTTTCTTTCTATATATCTCCCTCAATTTATCTTTATCTCCCTTTCTCTCCCCCGCCCCTTGTTATCACTCCCATTACCTTTTCCCTCATCCTCTCTCCCTTCTTCCCCCCCCCCGCCCCTAACTCCCATAACACTATTTTTCTCATTCTCTTCCTCCTCCATCCTCCTCTCCCTACTCTCCCTCTCCCCTTCTATCCACTTCTCCCCTAATGCATTCCTTAACTTATCTTTATAAAACAACCTTGCTTTGATGCGTCTCTGGAGGGGAAGTCCGCTCTCTGCATCCCCGCGCGCGCGTCAGCGCGCGCCTTGCAGTTATCACCCGTCGGATGAATCTAGTTATCTTGTGTGTAATGTCGCTCACATGTTATGTTGCGTAGAGTCCAGTTTCGTCGCGCATTGAGGCCGGTTCTCAGGTGAACTTAATCACCATCCGCGTAAGATATTTTGTTATACATAATACACTATATAACAAAATTGATATTGTCTCCTCGTTATTTACTAGAGGCCCAAAGTTGTGTCTGAATGATATCGGCCTGTCGATTTCGCGCGCGCACACACACACACACACACACACACACACACACACACACACACACACACACATACGCACACACACACACACACACACACACACACACACACACACACACACACACACACACACACACACACACACACACATACGCACACACACACACACACACACACACACACACACACACACACACACACACACACACACAAACACAAACAAGCACGTATGGCACATGAGCGGGTATCACAGGTCTCCAAATACCAGCATTCTACTGCACATGTGAAATAGTTAATTGACAAATTGGTAACACCTTTGTGAATATTCTATTTGCAAGATGAAAACAATGATAATCTCTCGTCGCCCGATATACCGACGGACGATCGAGCGCAAGTGATGACCTTTTGTTGTAATGATTGACGCTAGCTCACATACACCAGCACGTACATAACTTGAGCGCGTATCACATGTCTCCAAATGCTAGCATCCTACTGCATATGTAAAACATTATGGTGCCAAATTGATAGCAGCTTTGTGAATATTTGAATGCTATTCGACAGACATCAAAATGCGTATGTCTCACTGCGCATAGTATAAGTGCCGAATTGTGATGCTTGGTTGTCGCGCGCTTTCGAGTGACTGCAAGCAAAAGTCGCTGTTAACTCAATTCAATTGAACGAAGCAATGACTTGCAAGTCTGATGCGGTCATTGTGCACTACCCTCTTTCTTTAGGAGCGTTACATCAGCATCGAGTCGGAGATTTACGCGCAGAAGCACTTGTTGGACTTCAACCAGAGCTGCCTGCCAGACAGCAACACCAACGAAATGTTCGTCTACGCGGGAATGTGCATTGAGAGGAAGATGACGTTGGGCGACTTGGAGAGGAGCCTACAGGGCCCTTGGAACTCCAACATCGAGACGCTGGTCGTGTGCCCGGCCACGGACCGTCCTCTTCGCGCCTTCATCTCCCGCGTGAGAGAGAAGCTATCGAGCGTCACCGACCCAACTGAGAAGTTTAGCCTTATCGCCATCGAGGTATCGGAGCGTTTGGGGGGGGAGGGCGATGAGATGCTGGTGCAACGATCAAAGAAAGACTCGAAGAAGCTGCGCGCGCAAGCGAATAGCGTTGTCGTCAAAATCGGCGACCTCAGGTTTGGAGTATGCCGGCACCGTGCCATTCTGTTCAAGGTGAGACCGCATATGGATCATGGGCATGGCAGTGTGTGTATCTGTCTTTGAAAAGTTTTATCCATTAGGTGCGCATTATGAAAAACAGCATGCGTGCATGGATGGATGCAAGTTTGTTTGTTCTGCATCATTCAATGGTGTGTAAAGGTAGCGCTGACCTATTGACAGAGAATTTTTTTTTATTTCGTGTTATGATCGCAGGTCTGTTGCGATGCGGTTGGACTAGAGAGTCGGGTGGTGCAGGGGGACGACCGTACGCCCCATGATTCTGGGTACCACGCCTGGAACATTGTGATGGTCAGAAACAAACAAAAGATCATGGACACCATGCACCAACCTGGCACCATGTACGACAACACCCACCAAAATGTGGCGTACTACTACCGTCTTATTGGCAACGACTTCAGTGGGGGAGGTGGCATGAGCATGCGTGCGCCCTCTAACCCGCATTGGAATATCCCTATCAACCGCGTCCGCGTAAAGAAGAAACCCAATGGGGATAGGTGGGAGTTGGGCTCGGGGGGATTCGGCACCGTGTACGTTGGACGGCTGGACATGGTTGATACGGTGGCGGTGAAGCTGCTGCACCCTCAGTATGCTGATGGCTATTCGGAACAGTTTCTGAATGAAGTGCAGATCCTTCATGAGCTCAAGCACGAACACATCATCACATTTAAGGGAGCCTTCATGAACAGCGAACATTGCCTCATCGTGACGGAGCTTGCAAGGGGCAGGGACCTCGCGTCACTGATAAAGCAAAGCCCCGAGATCGCGGTGTGGAACAGTCACGGACTGACCATCGCGTGGCAGGTAGCGCGCGCACTGTTCCATATGCATACCCTCCCCATCCCCGTGGTGCACGGCGACCTCAAGCCCCAGAACGTTCTGTTGACGGAGACGTTCACCGCGAAGGTGGCGGACTTTGGGCTGTCTAAGCTGAACCGGGATGAGGACCTATCCGCGATGCAGGCCTTCTCCCCTGATTTCAGCGCGCCAGAGGTGCTCAAGCAGCAGCGCGGCACCGCCAAGATCGACATCTACAGCTTTGGGGTAATCCTGAAGCAACTCGTCCTGCTGTGTGAAGCGCGTAATATCAAGCAGCGGGAGTTCCCGCGAAAGTGCCCCACGGAGCTGCGCAACCTTATCGACGCATGTCTCAGTGACGACCCATCTGAGCGCCCCTCCGCCGCGGAGCTGGTCAAGCAGATGAATCGCCTCAGGCAATACCACTGTAACAGCATGGTAAAGACCCCGCGAAGGAGGACGACCGCCGCCAATGGATCCTTTAGATCGATGCAACAACCATGCAGCATTGGGGGTCAGTGAAAAGAAGGGGCAAGGTGACGACGACACGTTGGAGGCTATCCCGGGCGGCAACGGCATTGGAAAAGAGACGGAAAGGGGGCGGGAGGAGAAGAAGGAAGGAAATTAAGGACTCCACGACGGGAGACGGATGAAAGATACGGTTGCAGAATTATAGCCTTTGTAATGCCCTAGTTTCTAAGTTAGGGCACAAATATGTGCATCGTAGAATATCACGTGAAAGCTGGACTAGTTGTTGGTATTCGATAAAGTCAAAGTTCCGTTAGATGGTAGTGCCGTACGTAGCCGAGGTGTTCGGCGCCTACACAATTGTGAGTAAGCTGAGTGTCTGCGTGCCAAGATCGTCCAATCCCAAAATGCAAGACATATATGGGCTCATACAGATAGTGAAGGGTTTGGTACACTCCAGTATCTCGACGTTGTACTTTCGTACATGCTTGCGCTTAGCGGTTGTCCTCGTCCGGGTAGCAGGTGGGCATTGTCCGCTCGCGAAAGTTGTAAGCGTTGCGCTGATTGCTCCGCGCCGAAGGTATATCCATGCCGGTAGGGTATGCGGAATACAATGACCGGCCGCGGTGAGGCTTGCTGAGCATACCTAGCATGGCCCGTGTGCCCGGTCGGAACAAGTTGTCAAATGAGGGGAGGGGAATGGGGGGGGGGGAGCTCCTCCACGGCTATCTCGGTGAGTGCTTGGTGCCAAACCTTGCATGTCCATCGGGGCGCGATAACTGTAGTTGCTGCTCCACACGGAGGCAACAATAAGGACAACGAGGGGTTGCATCAGATGGTTTCATACGCCCACAATGTACATGGGAGATGGAGAGCGTCGACCTCCTCGCAAGTAGGGTCCAGTCAGCTAGAGTTGTAGCGGGGCAATAGTCGGTTGAGAGCGTACGCAAGGCGGTCGATATCGCCTACTTGGCTTCCCGCGAATATAACCGGGTCGAGCTGCAAGTCGTCGCAGTCGAGGTGTCGGCTGAGACGGGCTATACGTTGGCGGCCGATAGAATTTAACGGGCTCAGATGTAGATTCCATTCGTGCCATGCAAGTGCCACAATTTGCCTACCTCGGTCATCATAACCGGTGAACGCAAAGTCTAACCGGATAGGATGTTGTAATTTGTGTGGTCATCCTTGTGGAGTAGTTAATTTCTGCAGGCTAGGAGAGGTAGGGAAGGTTGCAGTGCGAGTTTAACGACCTTAGGCCCCTTCCACGTGATGTGCTCGGCCTCGCCGCACGCACTCGAAAATCCACGCGCCTCCTTGTGATTTTTGAATAATGCGCCCAAACCGTAGCCCCAATTGTCGGTGTGCAGGTAGGTGGTTTCCATTAGACGCTGGATAGGATTCCCAATGGATTGATACGGAACTTATGCTAGTCCACCATTGCATGTATCGTCAGAGATGTGCAGTCAACCGAGCCTTGCCATCCCATGTGTTGTCGATTACGTAGTGAACCTCCTTGAGGAAGAATTGAGCCGTTGAAATGGCGAGGAACATGTATCTAGCCGGCCCAACAAGAAACTCTAGGTTCCGAACAACTAGCCACCGCGAGTTTCACGTGGCGCATCCGATGAGGTGCCGTGCTTACGTGCTGATGTTTTGAAGCTCATCTGCGGGGGCGAAGAAAAATAATGTCGCTGAGTCGATGTCGATGCCGAAGTGGTGACCGAATCGCGTTGGGTCCCAAAAGCTCTTGGTGGGGGTTGACGCAACATACTGAGACGGTTTAGCAGCTTGTTGAGGTGGTCGCGGACTTGCAACGCTTCCAATCATAATGACGCGAAAAAATAAAGTCGTCGACGTAGAATCTTTGCTGCTCTATATCCAACGTTTTCTCCATAGGTAGTGCCCTGTCTCTTGGCCATAAGGGGGGAGCACGTTGGGTCCGTTGTCGGAGGTGGCGCATGAAGGTCTCCGTGAGGCGGTAAAACTGGAAAGGTTAGAGCGGCCACCCCATCGGTAGGCCGGCCAAGCGGGAGAGTTGGCCGCACACGTTCACCGTAAACTACTTCCGAAAGTATGGGGCGATTCCAAATGCGTTGTAGCACATGTCCTTTAAATCGAAACTGAACACGTAGTCGCCCTGACGTGTGAGGTATCGGACGCCGTGTAGAGTTTCCATCTTCAGTTGTTTCTTGTCGCAATAGTGGTTCACGTGTCTTAGGTCGTAGATTGGTATCCATTGGTATCCGTTGGTTATTGCTTTGTTTTGAGAAGAAGAACGGTCTCGAAACTAATTGTTGTTGCTAGAGTGCTCACACGCTATTGTCTCGACGATCCCTCCTCGTTTCTTGTCGACAAACGCGAGTTGCTTGCGCGTGGCGTTCAATAATGAGACGCCTTGGTTGACAACCGCTCCCGGATTCGTTAACATACTTACCCCTTCGCGCCGTTATTCTCCCAATCTTTCCAACTTCACCGCACGCGATGACGCAAGAAGGCGAAGTCAGGTTTATGGGAACCGGCCCGGCGGTTCACCCCGTCAGCTATGTGTTTCGTGCTCGACTCCGTCTTTCGGGGATGGGTGAGGCTTGGGCTTGTCGTCCCTCGTGTTCGGCTTTCCTTGTCGGGTGCCTTCTCCTAGTCCTTGGGCTTTTCTCCCGCTGCGTCTCAATCAGTTGACGTGGTTGATTGGGTTGAGGTTGCCTCCTCCTCGTGGTCGGTGTAGAAGCTTGATTGACGCTTGAGCCTTCGCTGCCGCGTGCAGACTGACTTCAAGACGCTTGTCTTCGAGAGCAGCCATGAGGTCGTCGACTCCGTTGGAGTTGCATGCGCTGTCATGTTTTCCGAAGAAGCAGGGTAGATGAGTCGCTCGGGAATGTATTCTTTGCTATTGAGGAGCTTTTTGTACTTAAAGGGCCTCATGTACGTAAGCGGTTCTGCGTGTGCGTTGGTGTATGTCTAATGCGTCCTAGCGGTCGTGTTGAATATACCCCTTGTGTCCGCATGCGTTAGGGAGGTATGGGCTTCCGGACGAAATGCGCCCACTAATGTCTCGAGGCGTGATAAGTTCCATAGCAGAATAGGCGCAGGTACTCATATCGAGAAGTAATTCGTCGTTCCCCGGTTTGGAACTTGTCACTTACGCAATGGCGTGCGTGGACGCCACTCTTAGGGGCGGGTGACGTGAAGCGGCGGTGACGTTTCGGAGTATGCAGACACTAGGTCTTACTCGATCTTATCGCGTGGTTCGAGGAACGCGTCGTCGGGTAGAACAACATTAAATGACATAGGGTGGCTCAATGTCGATACCACCCGTGCCGCTACCATCGGTCGTAGGTTTGTGGATGATTTGCTGGGATTTTTTGGATGGTTATAGTTGGCAACTTGGCGTGGCCCTCAGTTCTATGCCCGAGTTGCTTAACTAATGATGTTGTTAGATGTGCTACTTTTTGCAGAGACGGACGATTCGACTTTCATTACGTCGGCAGCGAGCTACAAATGGCCATGCAATGAGTCAGACATGATTGTGTCTCGTGTGTTCTTACACACTTGGTGGGTAAAAAACAAGATATCGTTTATACCTTGCTAGATCGGGAGAGTATGGATGCCGTTTGCGTGACATGGCTTCGCGCAAAAGGCAGAAGATGATTTACCGATGTGTGCATGGCGTCGTGTAAAATAGTGGGTGAGTTGTATTGAAGCAACCGAAGAAATACATGTAAAAGCTAGCATTGAGTTCTGTCAGACTTGCGAAGCGACATGATAGCGCCCGTATAATTTACAATCCAATAACAATTTTACATTATGACCAGTAAAGAAAGCAATGGAATCCACCGCAAGGACGGGGGAAAAAAGGGGGAAAGAAGCCCGCGGAGGAGGGAGGCATACAACAACATGTGGACCACCTTAATGCAAGGCATTAGAAACATAGGAACCAAGTGTGCCATGAAGAATTACATACTAGTGTTAGTACCATACTCAATGCTGTATGATCTTGGCAATGAAGCGCAATCAACCGCGCTACGGTGCGAGAGCGCGGTACATGCAGTGTGCTTAAAATCGCCTTGTCCGCATGGATTCTCAGCTTGGGAATAGTCAATGACTTAGAAGAAAAAGCAGCGGAACCCACCAAGAGAATGATAGTGGACATCTCCCTCGTAAAGTTAACCCCGGGGGACATGAAAGCATCTACAACACCAGCATTGCCCTCATGTAAAGCATCACGAAGATAGGAACCCAAGGTGACGTGAAGAACAACGGAAAGACGTTTCATCAACTCTCGGTGCGCATCACCCAAGAACAGATGGAAGGGAACATAAGTAGACCGCTAGCATTTTATGTGTGGTATAGTCTTGGTCCCCCCCACCTGCCCTCGAGGTGACGGGGGACCTCGACTAGGAGGAAATTTGCGACGGGAGGAGCGGCTACGACCTTTAGGCGGGGCTTACTGGATGCGTCGGCGGGATCGACGAGCGACCGCGTAGTAAGGTGGGTTTTTTCGCTAGCCTTTGCCCTCCTTTCTCCGGCAAGACCGAAATCACGCGGGACCTAGATTAGGATGGCCCGTCGCTCCTCTCGAACGCCGATCGGCCTAGGCCGGTCGGCACCCCGGTTCGGTGGGAGCGGGCCATGCATCGGGGAGGTCGAGCAGCAGTTTCGTTTTGCATTCCTTGACAGGTGGCTCTACTTTTTGTTGATCTGATTTCCTTGATTACAAATTTATTTTTGTTGTTACTGGTTAGCGAGGGGACTGTGGCAATTACTGCGGTTGCTTACAGTTTTTATTCTCCGAGGAACATCAACACGCATTGCAGATAGGTGTGTCGATACGTGTACGTGATCGAAGAGTATCCGACCCAATCTTTGCTTTTAAGTGTCCTAAATGGCTGAGCAACTGATGGGCGTTAAATAAAAACCGGTATAGTTTGTTGGTATTGTTGTTAATAATTTTCATTTTCATTTTTCAACATTATGAATGTTCGTAGATATCTACCGAGAAATACAGACCGCGAAGCGACAAGCATTATACTATCATCAGAGTACTTCACTACACCAGGTAGGAATGCCGTATTACCCTTATGTCTATGGCGTCATTGACTCGGGACCACGCATAGTGGCGGCGGCGGACGTGAGAACTACATAAGTGGCGAGTAGGTGAACTACAAGAGCCCGTCGTACGGCCCAAGTAAGCATGTGAGATAATCTTGCGATATGGTACATATCGAGAACAACGCAAGAGAAGCGCAAAGGTAATCTCGTGTTGCGGTGCGTGCCCGACGAGGCGTGTATAGCGCTATAAAGTCGCCGAGAAAAAAATCATAAACCCCTTTCGTCGAATAAATGCGGTCGGGATGCGAGCACCAAGCGTCTATATGTGCCGTCTATAAACTTCTAACTAATATATTGTCCGGAAGCGGCCTCTTAATCGTGTGTGCAACGGTCAAAGGGACCAGAGGCGATGCACTATAGTTTCGTTCATCTTTAGTTCGTTCACTGCTAAGCAATCAAGGGGTTTGCATATGCAATAAATTTGCACGATCACCAAATACATACCAATCATTCCCGCGGCCCGCAACGGAAGTAATCGTACCGGGATCTAACATATGTACAAAAGTAACGCGGCACTAATACGCCGGGCAACGTCTCAATCGCGGTAGACGGTGCATCCCTTATGGAAGCACCATACGGGGCGTGAATCCGGGTATAGGGTACCCCGGGTAATTCCGAATCCCATGCCTATTTTGAAGAAATTATCTTATCTCTGAGGTAAACTAAAATGGTTTGTAAGCAATTCACTCCTAATTGTGATAGAACATACCCATCCCGCATTCTAAGCAATAATTTAGGGTTTCATCTCGCAAACCAGCGAGATACGGATCTATTCCCCCGGGTACAACTGTCAAAGATTGCACATGTCTCGTATTTATGTCTCGTATTGCACATGTGATCCAATGGAAACGGAGTATCTCTGTCTCGCGTGAATTCGCCGAATCCACTCAGCCCTCGTATCCACGCCCTAAGTATGATTTCAATGGGACTGTACGGAGTAGATCAGGATGAGGGAAAATAGTGCATCGTTATTCCGCCACGAGGTTTGTTGCACTTGCCACGAGGTTGCGGACCGCACGTCCGTACATCCTCGCATGACGTTATCACGCTTTACTTTCGCGTTGCCTTGGTAAAGTACAAAGGCAACATGAAAGGAAATCTCAGGAGCACGCACCAATCTGCCATGTCATCGCACAGAGGCCCATTGGGCGGTCAGTTCAAGCGCGTACGGAGGGGAAATCAAACGACCAATTCTCTAATAGGCAGTCGTCACATTTGCGCGTTCCACATAAGTACAATATGGGTAGACGAGGAGGTAGATCCGGCCGCCGGTCCAGCCCCCCCCCTCCAACAACAATGGGAATAGTAAGAGGAGTTACGAACGATCGGCGTCCACTTCCGATCACGGTGATTTTGTTTACATGACCTCTAAAGGTCGGGGGGATATCTATGAAGGTCGTGAGTATTACCGTGTCGCTTCAATTGTCGCGGAGGTTAAGATTGTAGGGTGTCCCGGGTACATAGTCAAATGGGAGGGACTTCCCGAAGAAGCGAACTCCGCGGAGAGTACGTTGTAAACGTGAAAAGGCAAGGTAATTGGGAGTTCGTATTACAGCAGTTCAAGGACGCTAAGGTCGAAGCTGATAAGGTGCGTTCCTTGTTATTGTTTTAATTATTTAATTGCAGTGTTCATACGCAAGTTGATCATGCTCTACCAACTTCGCTTGTTCTTTAGGTTTGGTTTTATTGCATGGTTTTTATTCAACATGACTTCGAATAATCTAAGTGTTGGTGTCTCGGTGTAATTCCCGGCCGCTTAGTTTCACCCCGTTTCACGGCATGTGGCAGACTAATTTCTCGTGCAAGTGGTCTATTCATTAGAGAACTCGCCGATATGTTCCCTCTCTAGCATATAGTGCGAGCGATATATTAATGTGAACTTAATTCCAACTTCACGTATACATTGATAAAATTGTTTACGAGTTGCTGTCGACGAGCCCGGTTTTCGTGAGTCGAACTGCCGTCAATTTGTAGAAAACTGCGGGATCCAGCGTCTTATCAAAGACACATATATAAGTAGAGATGTATGTCTTAGATCGCCCGTGCCTTGCTCCCCGTTGTTTTGGATGGTGGTGTTGACTCATTTCATTGATCAAGTACACAGTTTAATCGTTTGTTGTGACTTTGTTCGAGCTCTTTACTAGCCTGCGACTGAAAGGCTTGTAAATGTATGTCTGTGCGTAGAAGTATGAAGAAGATGAGGAATTTCGCAGAAAGCCGAAGGCTGAACAACGGGAGGCGGCGAAGATCAAGGAGCATGAAGAAAATTGTTGTTAAACGACGGAGCTTGTGCATGCTGCGTCGTTGAAGGGAGAGCATGGGCTACGCCGAAAATCATCTGTATGGAAGCATTTCACGAAGGAGTACTAGGCGGACGACGTAGGTTTCTATGTCAAGTGTGTTTTGTGCGCGAACGGGGTCGCCTACTGCAAGTCCACGAGTAACCTCGTAAAGCACGTCAGGATGGTGCACAACAAGGTCTACATACAAGATCTATAGTAAGGGGAGTTTGTCCCCGTTAGTGAGGAGCCTATATCGACAATTCTTAATCACAAGGTATTGTGTGCACAGTCCACCCCGCCTTTGAGTTTCACCTTGCATGTGTGCTGAAATGTGTTGTTATTGTTTTTAAGATATCAAGGCAAAGGAAGAAGGTCGTAGATCTAATGGCAGCGAAATGGGTCGCGAAGAGGTGCCGTCCCTTTGGCATCACAGAGACGGATGCTGAGCATCGTGAATGGATTCACGCTATCTTTGGCGGCGCATACAAGGGCCCATCTCGTGAGACTTTCATGTCAAGCGCGTAGGGAGAAAAAACGGATACCCTAGAAAAGAAGCTATTGAATATCAAATCACAATCACAGTTTCTACTCGCGATCTCGCGCATGCCGCAACAGCTGTGGCTCTGCGCATTGACCATCCGCACTTCCAACGAACTCTTCTTGCTAGCCCAAGACTCCACAGCCCGTCCCACTCGGCCCATACTAAAGTCATTTCATAAGCCACAGGTTGGCTAGAATGTTTGATAAGAGGTGTCGCAACGACCACATGCCACGGTGTGCTGCCGTTCGGCTGTGACCGCTGTCGGTTTAAGTACTCATTCACCCACGGTAACTTGCACCCGCTCAACACGTCGAAACTTACTAGTCCACCGCCATAGCTTCATGAAACCCGCTATTAGTCAAGTTCAATAGTATGCATCTGTTTTTACCGCGGCGTTTTTGTCGAAATCTCGTGTGCGCGTCATAGTTTTGCTGCTGAGAAAACGTATCCTACCGTCACTAAAGACAGTAAAAAGATCCGAAGTACTACTAAAGTAGTACTGAACCATATAACGGGGATGGGTCGGCAGTTTGAATGAGCTACACCGACCGTCTTCGCTCCGGGCCTGGCCTCCCGACGAGCGACAGACTGGTGGACATAGGGCCCGTTGAACAACAGGCACCGTCCACCTCTCCCCAACCGAGCCTAGCTCACCCAGGTCAGTGGTTCCGTAGCGACACAAGACGGTACACACAGCAAGGCGCAGCTCCCAGAGTTTTGAATTCTATTTCCTCGACAACTCTCGCGCCACCCACTTTGAAATCCGAACGTGTACCCACTCCAGTACTACGACGTGCCAAAAACAACCATCGCTTATAAAAACCCCCCCTCCCGGGGGCGGCGCACCACACCGCGCCCCACCAAGCGTCCAGACGTTACCGTCCGCCGCCAACATCCTCCAAACCCATGCCCCATCTTGCCTGGTCGTGTGCCGCCAACACACGCAATCCACTCGAAAACTGAAAACAATCCAACAAAACTCAACCCCACTACTCGAACCCCACTCGACCACCATGTCCTCGTCCCCTGACCCCCTCCCCACTTACAAACAGGTGCTCCTTCGGCCCCGCCCGGCGCACACGACCTCCGGAGACCTCTCCAACCCTAGGACTCGTCTCGCGCGACGCCCTCTCGCGCCTTTCATCACCGTGCCTCAACAGACCCCGGTAAGGTACCACTTGGGCACCGCCTTGGACCCCTCCCCTGGTCGAGGACTCCAGACACCTCTGGTCCTGGCGCCCCCCGCCCGGTCAGCTAAAGACCTCGGGCCGGCCGACGACCTCCCTTCCCGTATGATCGAGTCTTACCTCCTCACAGGCTAGTACTCCACCTCCTCCCCCACATCGCCAGCTTATGGCTACACGGTATGTTCCTCCCGGACCCGACCCTACCCACCGATACAGTGACCTCTACTTGCTCGGTTGCCCGCCGATGGCTTCTCGAAAGCATCAACCGGATCACCGACCTCCCTCTCCGGGCAAGGAACTCGATAGGCCGGGACCTCGCCCACCACTCGCGCTGGACGGCGCGAACCGCCACAAGCCCCCACCCCTCCTCCCGTCCGTGTCACGATGCCACTCCCATGCCAACAGAACTTACATCGGGCTATCAAGAGATCATGCTAGACATCCCCACCCCTTGTATCGCGACCGGTTTTCTATTCCAGCTCACTATACAGCAACGCGAACTCCACTCGATCGGCCCGACACCGCCCAACGCATCCCTCCCCCCCCCTCTACAAACGAAACTGGAACAGCAGAAAGTCCAGTTCCTTCGCGCGGCTTCGATTCGCCCGACCCCAGTTCACCGGATCAAACTTCGCTCCCCCGTGTTCACTGACATATCCGGCCGAGAAGCGATCGCCCTCATACATGACCTCTTCACCTCGCACCTTTCGACCGAGCTCGCCCCCGCCGGTGCCACACACACGACAACACCTCTCTGCAAGATGGAAGACCTACCTGAATCGGCTCAGTTCCTCCTCCAATTCGCGGACGCAATCCAGCCCGTGCACGACCCCACCCCGATCGAAAGTGACCCCTCCTCCCTGTGGATAAATATCCTCCACCTGCCCAATAACCCCATATTTTCACAATCAGGCCTTGTTTCACTGAACATATTTCCTACCTCCCTTCACGAACTAGTACCCCCCAGCCCCCATCTTCACAAAGTCACAATCACACCCCTCCCCGTCACTAGACACGTCCCGGGCACCTCATGGGCTCACACCTGCCTCACCACAGACCTCGTTTAGTCCCGCCAGACTCTCTCCCTGCCCTGCCCCAACGCTGACGGCGTCATTCCCAACACGCACTAGTTATACACACTGCGTCACCAAACAGCGCAGGAATTCTCAGCACATCACACCACCTCCCCCTCCACCCCACACACCCCTCTGGACCTCACACACCACACCTCTCTTCAGAAATTCCCGGACGGCTCCTACTTCCGCTCCCACCCTTCACCCTCGCCCATCATCAACACTAGCATCCAAATATCACTCACCACAGAAATGTATTGCATTCTCATCTCCATCAACGGCACAGCCACAATCCCCCTCCGCCACACCTTCATCCACAGAGGCACACACACCCAATCCTCATGCACCCTCACCAGCAACCCCCATCATTACTCCACCTTCGGCCGCGCCCGTCTCTCTAACCCCGCCTTCGCTGCTACCCCTTCCCCCCAGCCCCTCAATCTCACAAAACACCACGTCCTCTTCCGCAACTCCCCCATCCTCCTCCTCCAATGGGCTCACCACCTCCACTCCATTGACGTCTCATGCCGTTGGCAAGCCGAGACAACCGACATCTCCATGATGGACGCCGATGACGACGCCCCCCTCGACCTCACCTCCCTCCCA